>PNEQ01006077.1:0-10705 GCA_003012365.1 Medauroidea extradentata
ATCGTACTCACAATCCTACCGCACTGTTCTCACGTGGCACCACGCCGCACGCATGGAACCAGAACACAACACACTGTGCCACAGTATTATGGACGCTGCTGTGGCGCGCCACACCGTTTGCGCATGGAGTTCAAGGACGACGCAGCGGTAGTTCGCGTGTTTCCCGCGGGACTAGTTGCCGTGGTCGGGTAGTAGTGATCACTTTATCGTGAACAGCATCTTATATATACATAAGACTGCACAACCTGAGTACAAGACACATTAGTATATTACTTACTTCTCTGTAAACATCTTCCTCAATTCAGGTTTCTTCTTTTGTAGGACAGCAGTAGTATATTTTTATCTTTAACAGAGAATCTGTGTGTATTTTCCATTCCAGCGCATAATATACCTCATACATTATTAATTTGATGACTAACTTAATTATTAACTATAAACACACATCATATATCCCTGTTATGAATAAAGGAGGAGCATTCAATTACTTTTTCAGCTAACTAGAAATGACAATACAAATGGCAAGAACATCCATATCCTGTATGTTGATACTGCCTCTTGTTGTGCTGCCGCCTATGCATTTACAGGTAGGTGGCACCAATAGCTCTACATACAGTAAATAAAACCTAAACAAGAAGTAGAATTACAGCAGTATTCTCATAGGCGTGTTGAACATGTATGTGGTTGTTAGCTTAGGCTGAAGTTGCTACGTGGTGGATAGCTCCCAGAGGTGTTGGTTGGGGGGGGGGGGGGGGGGGGGGGGGGGGGGTAGAGGATGTGTGTTATCCTGTTTCAGTTGTTGCAGCCTTGAAAATATAGTGACGACTTCTATACTGCCTTCTTCGCCTTTCTCACAAACCCAGTCGTCGCATGACTAATCACATATAGAGGCTAGCAGACATACACGTGTGCAACTTGACCAGTGTTATTCCTAACTTCTCTTTCCAATACTATACATTTTATACTTTACATGTAAATTAGTAATAAATCTTGCTATCTTCCTATTTGTCAAGTTTTATTGTTGTTTTGCACTAATTTTGACTTTTTTTTACTTCTTTTCATTGGCAAACAAAATATCCATTTACATAATCTGTATTTTACAGGCTGCTAACATAGTGAAGTGGCTATAGAACTTCTTACCACCCGAACACAGACGTACTAGCGTGCAAATCTGTAGTCGTCTATCAGTATTACCACAACAAAGTTTTCCGCAAAATTTTATGTCTGTAATAAATTGAGGTGCTGAGAAAGTAGTCTTGCTTTGTAATTTCATTCCATTGTTCCAGAGCAATCGTAAACTACCCTGTCTTTTTATTTCATTGGTATTTTACATCCAACCGATAGCCCAAATAATTAGACATGGTTACACGTATATTTTGTTTACAAAACTAACCTTATAAATCAGATACCCACCCAGGACTCAAAACCGCAACATTTCATGCTGAAAACCGGCGTGCCAACCGACTGTGCTACAGTTGCTCAGTCATCTGATGTAATTCACATGAATATTATAAGAGCCTCGAACACTTGGATAACGTCTAAAATCACCAGGCATCCTAATACAAAACTGACCACACTAGCAGACACTGATGATAAAGAAGCCGGCACGGAATGGCTGATAGATGAGAGCTCTGGCAGGCTCATCCGCGGCCGGCCTTGGTCGCGCTTGACCCAGTATAGTGAATATCTTATTTGTCTGTTTCCGTCAAAACTATTTGACTTATTCAAATTATGTAAACTGGGTTGAATTCGTCTAACTAATGACCATGTTCCTCTAAGGCGACTTTTAAAAATAAATAGGTTTGTGAAATTATATATTTGAAAATTACTGTATCGGATAATTTAAACGACATGCAACCTAATTACCTACATTAGTATGGTATAACGATGTACAATGCCATTTGCCGACTTAAAATCAGTCCAAGGGTTTTGGTCCCGAAAGTGCTGTCATCACTCGGCAGAGATTCACACTATACATGGGGGACATTTAACCTTAAAGAATCCACATGTTCAATCTGAATGCCTGGCTTATACATCATCTGGCAGTCATACGTGTGTAACATCAGGCTCCAGAGCAACATTTGGGGGGATAATATGTCTGGGGTTGGGCGCTTTGGATCTATTAACCGCTGCAATAGTTTGTGATCTGTAACTACAGTAAAGAATCTGTCTGCCATGTACTGACAAAATTTGTTCACCCCAAAAACCACAGACTGAGCTTCTCTGTCAATCTGCACATAGTTATGCTTTATATAAGGTATGTTATCCAAATGCCACTGGTCTTTCCCATCCTCCATGATGTGTGTCAGAACTGCCCCAAACCTATACTTAAAAAGGCATAACATGTTGAAACCAGTAGTCGCGGGAAGGCTAATGATGCACAATGACACACTGTAAGCAGTAATTCCTTGGCTCTGAAAAATGCTTCTGCATGCTGCTTCATCCATTCCCAGACTAAATTCTTATCAAGGAGACGATCTAGTGGTTCAATATTACTCCAGTTCTTTCTGATTTTGGGGCACCAGTACCTTACCGACAGCTTCCATCTTATCCTATGTTGGGTGAATGTGTTCTGCATCTATTAAGTAGCCTAGGAAATTCACAACTATAGTTGCAAAAACTCATTTCAGTTTCTTTAACCTTAAACCTGACTTGTAAATTCTAGCTACTACTTCTGTTGCTCACCTCTGATGTGTTTCTTCATTCGGACCTACAATTAGTACATCATCTAACAGCACCACTACTCCCTTTACACCAGTTAACTGTGTTTCCATGATTATTATTAACACTGCTGAGCCACTGCTCACTCCATACTGTAGGTAGCGTACCTTAGACCCTTAACTCTGTTAAAATTTAATTATCTACTGTTGCGTCATTAATTCTCAATGGCATGTATACAGCTTCTAGATCCAGTCGTGTGGATTATTTCTCCCTTGCCAATAATGTAAATGCTGTGTTCTCCCCAGGATGTTTTGAAAGGGCGGACCGCCTGGCTGCTTTTGACTTCCGCCCAGCACCTACCTATCTGTTAAGTACCGTCGCCGCCTCTCGTCACTGACAGACTGTGACCTTGATTCCCTTTTACGGGAGGGAATGAGTGAGAGATGTGTGGGAGTGTGTGGCTGCGGAGTAGGTAGAGGCACGTTTGCCTAGCAACCAGAGTGCTGATGCAGTCACCTCCTTTTTTTTTTTCTCACGTGCTTCCATTCATCCCCATCTCCTCTTCTATAAACCTCAGTCGTCAGTGTTAAATCTGTCGAGCTGCGCTGACGTTTCGTGGTTTTATCAGTGTACATTTCAAAGCGGTAATTTACGTACACTCGCGTGGGGAAAGAAGTCCTGATCCTGTGTTGCTTCACGGCCGAGAATTGGAAAAGATAACATCGCAACTACGAGTGAAGGCAATACTTGAATGACATTGCTGTCTAAGTGGAGATCAGCTACAATAATCACACACGCTAAAATTTCACAAAGTAACCATACTTTAAAATTCCGTTACAAGGCATCATAATATCATAGAACATACGAAGCAAAGTCATAGATATTGGGTACATTTTCATAACTGCCAACTTACGAGAGCTGAAAAGATTTTCATTGCAGCCAACTTATGAAAGAAGTAAGCATGCAAGAATAAGAAGAAAAATTGCATGCTGTCTCTTTTGTAGCCATCCTACGATACTATCGATTGTAACGGATTTCGATTATTTTTCGCTTTTTTATGTTTCCAAAGTGTAGAAAAATGAACTATGCACGCAATCTTTGCAGAATGTACGTTATTTGTTTTGAATGGACGACTGGACAAGCCACTTGACTCAAATTCGTTGGTTGCTGTGGAAACAAAAATTTTGCCACCCGAGCCTCGAAAAAATTTCGGATTTTGGAGCTTTTCGGATTTCAGAATTTCGGATAAAGGATTGTTCACCTGTATCGTATAATGCAAGGTACTGGCCTCTCACCCCGGCAGGTTCTCCAGGTAGGAGATCTGGAAGGTTTCTACAAAGGTTCTCGCAGAGGGAAAAGAGGAGACAACACATTAAATTTTTCCCCTGATTACCCGACTGCTGCTACACCGTGAATGAACATTTTTTCTTTCCATGATAATTAATCCTGTTTATTTCCTGTTTCCTCTTTCTCAGTGGTGGATGAAGTAGTGACGATTGTTTTCAAAGTGTATTGTGTTCAACATGAAAAATTAATTCTTTTAGATAGTTATTGTGTTAGTGTTTGTATAAGGATTGTTTGCATTGTTGATAAGGTGGTGCTCAACCTCTCCTCTATGAATTGAGTTGTGCTAGGAATGTTTAATGCCAGTGTTTTTCTTTTCAGAGTGTTATGTAACATCTTGTACTGGCACACTGTTTATGCTATCTGTTTTGTTGTAGGAGGTACTGTGGGTGAGGTGGTGTGCTGTGTCGTCGACCCTGTGGCGAGGAAGTGGTTGAAGAGATCGCCGGCGCCTTGGTGACCCGTGGGACGGAAGTTTGACTCTGTTGTAGCGTCTTCACGGGGCTCCTTGGTGGTTTTGGGGTTCCTCGACCAAACAACTTACCAGGGGTCCGACTTGGACAGCACTACCACGGTCAGATCAGATATTTTAGTTATAACGCAAGACATTCTTAGAAGAAGAAAAAAATGTTTGTTAGATAAAACGATTAAAAAACCAACTGCACTGAAACATTTATTGGCTAGTAGAATTTTATTTATAACACAATTCTATTTTGTAATTGTCACTCCAGTTTTTTTTCATGTAAGTTTACAGTTCTTTTGATGATATAGGTATTTGTGTCTTTAACGTAAATTTCTATCGAAGGTGTTGAATTTTGTATTTGTACAGCAGCCTGATACAAGATAATTTAATTTTTTTTTAATGTTAAAATTTGTGATGTTTGTGAGGACACAAAAGTCTCAAGGAGGGGATAATGTTACGTTTGATTTTTATGAGGCCCTAATTTTTTGTCCAAATTTCCGGTAAATTTGAAATTTCATAATTTTTATTGGTTTTATATTTCGTGTTTTGGCATGGTCCTTGTGGATTGCTACTGGTCGTGGAGATTTAACCGAAACCCCAGGCGGTTATGTTTCCACAAGTCGGGGGCACTGCACTGGGGTCATCGCCTCGAACGAAATGCGGGCTAAGCACGGTATGAGCTTTATGAGGGGGTCTGCCCTCCCCTGGGGTCGTCGTCATCGGTCAGAGGCAGTGGAAAGGTGCCCGCTGGAACAGAGCATGAAGACAGGCTATCGGAACACGTAAGTTGATTTTATTTATTTATTTTTGATTTGGAAATACCCCCTACCTTGAGACCGTACGGAGTTACAATACGAGACGTATAAATGATCTAAATATTTGCACTGTCGTTGTGAACAGTCCAGACGTCTGGAAAATAAAACTAGAGATTTACAGAGCTGCCAAGTATTACGGATTTTCCGTAATTATTACGGATTTAGCCATCGTATTACGGGATTACGGACGATCTCTAGTTTATTACGGAAACAGGGCTTTGTTGCATCGTAACAATAAAAAATCGCGTTTTTGAGTGATTGCTACATGCATGCATTTGTAAATATCGTGTGATTGCGCGTGCGCATAATTCTCGGTAGCATTTATTTGTTTTAACATAATTATGGTATGGACCTTTGTCTGTTTTACGATAAAACTAGTACATTTACTTAAACTACGGTACTAGTTCGTAGTCTATACGTGGCACGATAATTTTAGTACGTTAGTTGGCTAGCTTGTATTATTTTTCGTTCGCAAGCAGTTTTATTTATCTATACGTTTTTGTCTTGCGAATGAAGATGGATGTATTGGTGTGAATATTTTGGTTAAAGGAAATTATATGTTATTTCGTGACGTTTGTAAAGATAAAACGTGTGGTGAAAAGAAGCGGAGCGTAATAAATAAATCCACCGACTTATTCAGCATTTTCGACCCAGCATTCAGAAAGATTGACCATTTGTAACCTCTTCGAATGTAGCCGACCGCCGCTCGTTTTGTAATGAATATGCGTGTGATTTTTCAATCGTACTTGGTGGTTTTTTGTAGCACATGAAGAAACGAGTGTAACAAATGCTGTGCGGTTATAGTTAGTTACAAAGTAATTCAAATAGTTTGGTTACAAATCAGTGTGAAACACGCATGCACCCAGAAGGCCTAAGTGAACCGAACTATTTGTTTGAATGCATTCACAATCTTGCTAACCTATGGTAAGTTATTTCTACTACAGGTTAATAAGCTCAATGTTACTAGTTTGGCAAGGGACGATTTCTGCTACTAGTTGCATTGATATCACTAAGGGGCCTATAAATATGAATTTTCCCTTGCAAACTCATTCATAATATATTAATTAATACCTGCAGTGGAATTTACTTTAGGCCTACCACTAGTAATTGAGGATCCTTGCAACTAATAAACCTGATCTAACTTTCACAGGCTACTTTAAAACTGCCTAAAATTATGTAGATTTTTAGTTTAACATTGTTTACCGTCAGCAATAGATTATTCTGAAATTCGTGTAGAATCATGCTACCAGATTCTGAAAATATGGCTGCAAATTTGTTTTTTGCAGTAATGCCGTATATAGAAATATATATTGTTTCAGCGGTTCTTCTTATGCACATAATAAGCACATAGATATTTGGTTATTTAACGCATACTGTATTGGTTAAGTTTTGTGTGTTTCTTAGGTTTTGGAAATAATTTTACCGCGCCTGATTTACGCGTTTTTTCATTTAACTGCCATTACTGATAAGTGTGATTGGAGGTTGGCAGCTCTGGATTTAGTAGATTTTAAACATTGTTAGGTGATTTAAGTTTAATAACAGTAACTGTACTTGTGTCGCAGAAACGGAAATGTAGTAATGATAAGTCGTACGTAGTTTTGTTTGTTTTATTACTTGTCAATTCTAGTCAATATTTTGTAATAAACGTTTCTTTGATTTTTGTTTTTGTATTAAATTCTTTAAACGAATTCTTTAACTTTAATTTTCTTTGTTGATAACGAACCTATTTTAAGGTTGTATACCTCTCGTAAGTTCTCTACATCTGGAAGCTAAGCACGCCCCTAGTTACCCCCGTAACAATATACGGGGAACAAAGCATTTGCAAACTTTCTAGGATTGAATTATAGATATGAATCTACACTTGAGGTGAGGGACCATAAACCTTTTGTTCAAAGACCATATCCAGTAACACACACATTGCAACCTGCAGTTGAGCAAGAGATACAAGATATGACTATTGACGTTATAGAAAGGCATAGCTCAGAGTATCTGAATCCCATTGTGGTCGTTGTTAAGAAAACAGGCAGGGTATGATTATGCCTTGATGCTCGTTGGCTAAACAAAATTCTAGTACCCGACAGAGAATCACCTAAACCAATGGTCAAACTGTTATAAAAATTTGAAGGACATATATTTCTCGAAAATTGACTTAGTCGTTTCCTATTGGCAGATACCTTCAGTAAAGTCATCCAGATCATGTAGTAAGCCATTTTATTCAGGGTTTAGAAAATTTTTTAAGGGCAGAAATTTTAGAATCATTTATTGTATATGTATATGACATTCTCATTGCAACCAAAACATTACAGGAACATTGTGATCTTTTACAGTCAGTACTCACTAAATTCAAATAAGAGGTATGACAGCGAGCATTACTTGTCAGAATTTTTGAAGAAAGAAATTACTTTTTAGGTAATTTAGTAAGGTAATAAGAGTGGATCCTAGCAGAATTCCAGTTATACAAGAATACCCTTATCCTGAAAATCGCAAACAACTGTAAAGATTGATGGGATTTTTCAATTATTTTCAAAAGTACATTCAAAATTTTAGTAAGATTTGCACACCTTTAAAGATTTTGTTGCAGAAGGGACATAGTTGGAAATGGGGTAAAGAACAAAAGGAAGCTGTTGATAAATTTAAACTAAAATTGTGCAGGGACATATTGTCACATCATGCTAAACTGGATGATAATTTTTACATTTCATGTGATGCTTCTGATGAGGCTATAGGGGCAAGGCTATTATTTCAGATGTATCAGGAAAGAGAGCCTGTACCTATCAGTTTGAACAGTAGGGCATTAAATGCATTTAAAACCAGGTATACAATTACAGAGAAGGAATTGTTAAGGGTAGTATGTAAGGACAGAGGAGTGCGAGGGAGCGCTCTAGGCCACGTGGTAAAGCATGCAGTGGGGCGTGGCTTAGCTGAGTTTGAAGAGAGAAGAGAGGCAGCAAAGAGAATAGCCAGGGTGGCGTGCTTCAGGTGGAGGGGGAAGGTCGTCTTGTCACTTTTACCCTCCCTCCTTCAGTTGTGTGACGATGCTTGTGGGATCACCAGGCCATAGCTGATATGCGCTCACTGTGACGTCACGTCATGTCAGATAGCAAATAGATACAGGGAGCATGGGAGAGTGCTGTTTCAATCAATTGAGTCATTGTTTCAATATGTTGTTAAAAATGTACGTAACTCACACCCGATTAATTTCTCTGTTCAACATCACCAGAATTAGTGTATGTTTAAATAATTTTAATGCAAGGTTTTACTAGTTAATAGTATTATTAGAGCCCGGTAGTTTTCGCGAAAAGATTTTTGTCCCACCTTGTTTCAGGGTCATACGCGTACACCTGCAGCTCAACATCATGATTATTGGCAGTGTTTTTGTGCAGAGTTATTATTTATTTGACTGTGCCAATCAGTACACGGATAACTGTGATACAACACGTCTGTGATTTGCGGGTTTAACCTCCAGATGTTGTATGTTACGACAACCTATCACTGACCACAAGCAAAGATGCAGGTGCGCACGTAAGACACGGAAACAAAACGTTGCAAAAATCTTTTCGCGAAAACTACCTGGCTCTAAGTATTATAATCATTGACCAGGAAAATTTGGCTTTTTTTTTAAATAAAATAATGAGAATACTGCACTTATTCAATGGGTTGGAGCAAAGTAATATATATGTACACGAGAAGTTTATTTTATTGTATTCTGCTTTAAATATAAATTATAAGAAAAATTATGAAATTTTTGTACAGTCACAGACGTCACCTTTGTAAATTTTTAATTTTACATGTGACGTAATATAAAATAAGGAACAACCTTCATACATTATAATTTAAATAAAATAGAATAACCTTGTGGGGTTACCTTGACCACTCAGAATTTTGGATTTTATGTCGTGTAGTGATGAAAGTTTTAGACAGTAACTATAAGGATCAACGGCAGTTATTAAAATAATATGCTCAGAATATCTGCTTATTTACCAGAAAACCTAAAAGCTAATATTTTGGTGGTCAAAGTAACCCCGAAAATGGACAAAGTAACCCCGGTTTACGGTAACACTAAAAGATAAAAAATTTGAACATATTATACAGCAAATTATAAAAACATTGTAATCTTAATATATACAATGATGTGTCGCGCACTCACTCACTCACTCACTCATCAACGCACAGCCCAAACTGCTGGACACAGAACCATAAAAGTTTTGAGGGAAACTTCCCCTTGCCCAATTGGCACCCACTAAGAATGGATTTTTCAAAATTTGATAATTAAAGGGGTGAAAAGTGTTTTCAAAGAACCCCTGATATCTCATTAACAGGAAAAGCTATCATAAATTTTTAACTTCAAATTATTGCCCAAACAAATACATATCTGCAAATTTTTCTATTTTGCAAAATTCGAAAATTAAGGGGTGAAAAGCCATAAAATGTGTTTTTCATTAATCTGTGATTTCTCCTAAACCATTTCAGATAGTGATGTGATTTTTGGCTTAAAATTATGCATAAGTAAATATCTAAAAAAGCATTTTTAGAATTTTTTTATATTCTTCCTTGAAAACTCTTTAACAAATAAATTGTGTTTTTAGTTAATTGCACTTATCTCCTAAACCAGAGAAAATATTTAATTGGTTTTTGTTTTAAAATAAACCTTGCGCAAATATCAAAAAAGTAATTTGTTGATTTTTCAAAATTCGTCCTTGAAAGCTGTTAAAAAGAATAAAATCTTTTCAAATAATCATCTTTACCGCTTATACCAGTTGAGCTATTGAGATGAATTTTTGATAAGAAAGAAGCTTATGTAAATATCTAAATCAAATTCACGATTTTATAACATTCGAAAATTAAGGATGTGAAAAGCAGTAAAATATTACAGTCTCCCGAAAAAAGAAAATGATCACGGAGAAATAATTTAACATTGTTTCTTTTTGCCAATGTACTCTTAAATAAAACCTCTTTGCACTGTAGTCTGTACATACGAAAGAATTATCACGGCCTGCCTTTAACATTCACTCAGGAATTGTCTAAAGTTTGTGATGTGTGGGGTGGGGTTACGGGTTCGTATCCCATGCAAGACTTTGCGATGGGAATTACTATGACATCATACGAGCATATTGCGTGCTCTCTTTACACTGAGCTAAGACAATTTATAGTTCACTCTTATTGAGTACGCCAGCTGTCAAATTCCTTCATCATATATTTTATCCAGAGTTACTGTTTACATTACATAATTTCATGCAGGCATAGCCGCAGCCGGGCAGCTATTTTATAGATAAATAAAGATGAATTAAAACAATGATGTTCTGCAATTAAAGTACGCTCAGTGAAGTGGACTGGGTAAAGCTGTTTGTATTTGTTTTAATTATATATATATATATATATATATATATATATATATATATATATATATATATATATATATATATAT
>PNEQ01006078.1:0-39530 GCA_003012365.1 Medauroidea extradentata
TGTAACATTTTTTAAAGTCATTATTGGTGTTTGTACATATTTCCAGGGGCTTTATAAAACTAATGTTCTGTCTACATGTAATACCGCATTTATTTTAACACCGACATTAAGTACCACCTTTTCAGTTTAACACCGACATTTAGTACCGCTTTTAAGAAATTTTTGTACCGACTTTAGTCAATTTTATTTACCACTTTCCTGTGGCCCTAGTTATCAGTAGTGAACATGGTTCTCCGTACCGGATTTCTTACGCAATTTGTGTTTATATTGTTCCGCACAATTGTTTTCATGTTGCGACATATAAGTAAACGTTTCTAACATAATCATGGGGCTATTCATGCAAAGACGCAAAAAAAAAAAAAGCTACTGCAAATGGCTGGCCGGCGCTGGACTTTGAAACCTGCACAAGCATAAAAAACCGAAAGGTAAAGGAAAGATCAGCATTTATTTCCTGTAAGTGTCATTCACTGTTTTTAAGTTTTCACAAAGGCTCGTCATGGAAGCGAAGGTAAAGAACCTAAGTCGCATTCGCGGAACAGTAATGGCAGCGTTCATGAGAGTAGAAGCCTTTGTTGAATGTTACGAACACAGTCCTAAACCTGACGAGCTAGAAGTCAGATTACATTTACTGCAGGAAAAGTGGACACGTTTTAATGCAATACAATATTAAATATATGATTTGTTTGACTCAGTAGAAAGTGAAACAGAGTGTGCTGATGTGGAAGAAAGGTACTGTAGGCTGCAAGTTTTTTACAACGCAAATTGAAGGAAGCTGACAAAAATGAATCTAAGCAATTACACCAAGATCCTGCAGTTCAAATTAAACTGCCGCCATTGTCACTACCACAATTTAGTGGTGATATTCAAGACTGGGTTACTTTTAAAGAAACATTTATGTCAGTGGTAGGCGATAACATAACAATACCACACATTCAAAAATTTCATTACTTATCATCTGCACTTCAAGGCGATGCAAGATGAGTCATTCAACACATAAAAATAAGTGAGAGTAGCTACTCAATTGCATGGGGCCTGCTTATAGAGAGGTATCAAAATGAAAAACACATTATCAACACACACATAGATAATATAATGAAGCAACAATTCATTGCAACAGAAAATGTTGTTCACTACGACAAATGTTTGACACAACAAAAACTAACATCAAGGCACTGCAAAGTATGAAACAAAAAATTGACACATGGGACGCTTTAATAATTTATGTAGTTCAGAGACTAGATATACAAATCTGCAAATGGAAATAAGATACCAAGTATGGTAGAAGCCAAGGTCACTTCAACACTTTCGTCACCACGCATACATGTGACTCGTGTGTAGTTTGCAGCGATTCTCACATGATTCACAACTGCTCGAGGTTCAAAGATCTCAGTAATGAAGAAAGATTTACATTAGATAAAGGTACGAAGTTGTGCATTAACTGTTTGAGTACAAAACACATGATCAAACAGTGCAAATCCAGAGGATGTAAGGTATGTGGTATACAGCACCACACATTGTTGCATAGACAATCTGTGTTCTTCGAAAAGTCTATGTTTCAAGGTAACTATTGCGCGACAAAGGAAACTACAATGTCGCATGTTTTGTTAGCAACTACACAAGTAATTGTTAAAGACAGTTTAGGTGAATTACATTCCTGCCTTGCTCTTCTCGACAGTTGTTCCCAGTCAAACTTCGTTAGTGAAAATATGGCGAGACGTCTGCAGCTAGAACGAATAGAATGTTCTGAATTGAATATTCCAAAGGATTTAAAATTGGCAGACAGTACGTTTACTTCTCCAGGCGAAATTGATTTACTCATAGCAGCTGAAATGTTTTTTTTTTTAATTCTTGAAAATGGCAAGTATGAATACAAGGGATTGCCTACCCTGCAAAACACAAAGCTGGGATACATTATATCTGGAGGTATACACCATGCTTACGTGAAGGATAGTAAGCATCATCCATGTCATACATCCTTCAATCAATTAGATACATTGCACAGTCAAACAGAAACATTTTGGACAGTTGAAGAATCACCATTTGTAGCCAATCGAGTTTCAGAAGTGAAGCGACTCACCAACATCGGAAACAAGGGTTATGTCAGTTCAAGGAAAGGCACAGCCGATATTATCTCCCGAGAAGCTGTTCCACTAAATGCTAAAAGTTTGAATCCATTCCTAGATGAAAGACAACTCTTCAAGGTGGGCGGAAGGCCTGAGAAGTCATGTCTAGAAGTTGACCAGCAAAGGAGGACAAAGTGTGTATCAGTTATGCAAATGTAATGATAAAGTGACTGTGATACTGTACATGTGGCTCAACCGGTTTTGTTTTGTATAATATTTTGCCAATTACAATTTTTCAAAATGCTGAATTATTATTCTTTACAAAGAATAGCTTTATTAGACAAACATGCAGAAATGTGATTTTTATTGTTTAATATATAATGTTTACCATTTATTAATGTAAACATTCTAGGTGGGTGGAATGTTGGGATACATGTATATAATATATGTTAACTTCATATTATCTGAGCTCAAAGTGTATGTTTTGTTTTGCTTCTTCTTTGGAAAAGCAAACGAATGTTGTTTATATTATTATAAAAGTAAATACAGTCCACTACAGCTCTATTTTATGTAATTTTTCATATTTATAGTTATAAGTAGTGAACAGGCCTAAATCATGTAGATTATGATAGCTTAAGTGTTATTCATAATATTTTACAGTAAAGTCATTTGGGGTAACTTTGTACCGGTCAGGGCAACTTTGTACCACCAGCCTACTTTAATTTCAAATTAAGTATCAGAATTCAAGAACACATTTGTGTTCTAAATACATAAATTTGTTAATCCTAAAGTTTGCATAGCGGTTGAATGTCACGAAACTATTACATAAAAGAAAATGCCTGGTACAAAGTTACCCCCTTATGACTGTAGTGAATCATATTTATTAACTTCTTGGCCTGTGAGTATTGTTTTAATGTTGAAATCAGCTAAAGTAGGTCGCACTGGGGAAGGAGGATTGGAAAGTAACAATGAAGGGTTGGCAGCTACAGACCAGTGAGTCTTACATCAAATACTGGGAAGGTATTGGTTACGAGTACTTACGTGTACAGATGAGAGGGGCAGGAGATAAAGGAAGCTTTAGAATACAAGTACCTAGGCATAATGATGCAGAGTTACTCAGGGTGAAGAAGGCAGGTAGAGGGAGTGGCGTCTAAAGGGAGAAGAGCTTGGGAATGCTGGGAAGGGTATTAATAGTGTAGTGAAAGAAAAGTGTAAGCTATATTACAGTGATACGACAAAGTTGGTGATTGTGAGGAGGGTTGGAAAGTTTAAGGTATCGGTATAAGATGGCGCCTAGCGAGAGTAATGCTGAATTAATGCTGAAGAAAAAAAAATGTGATATTGAATATTAGGTGCGGTAAATGTAAGAAAACGGTTAGAAACGGTATTCTTTGTGATGTTTGCGACCAATGGTATCATTTCAGCAAATGCAGTGATGTTAGTGAAGAAAATCTACCTCAAATATCGGACTGGTCGTGTGTACATTGCAAAAGTAAAGCACAAAATGGCGATGTAAATGAATGTGATGAAAATACTCCGGTATTCAGCCATAGCAGAACACTCAGTCGAAACCAAATACAGTGTTGAATTTGACAAATATAACACCATTGTCAACATCTCTAATTATAAGAAGAGATACATCCGAGTGGCAATTGAAATTGCAAAGCACCCATCCAACATCAACAGGGAAGATGTATACAAATTAAGCAATAGTTGGGCACCACTTTTCCATAATCAAAAAACTCAGCTGGACCAAATGACAACAAGCCCCTCCACGATTGGCCAATCAGCCCAGCCAATCAGGAGCGAAGTCGACAAAGCCTAGACCCTGTAGACAACGGCCGTGAAAGCCTACGAACTTTATTGTCATATCTAGGTAAACATTTTGTTCCATATTCTTAGCAAATGGACAATGTGTTGCAGGCACCCATCCTGGTGCGACTTCTAGTTCGTGGTGAGAGGGCACTTCTGTTACAACTCAAGGCAGCGCAGATCATGCTTCAAGCAGCTCAAGAAACCATTTCTGATGACAGCATTATATGTAGCCTACTAAGCCAATCTGCCTGTAATTTTTATGTTGTGGAAATTATACAAAGTTTTGAAACCAACAGCAGCAGGCTTTGAACTTTTCTTTCTTTGAGTCCATTTTTTGTTCCTTTATTGTACAAAGCTATAGATTTATTTGGAATTAACCCTACTTTTACAGGACGTGGTGGGTCTGTGTTTCGATTTACATGGCAAGCATTTTCTAAGTTTTCTCATTAGCTTTACTGCATGCAAGTGACACATTGTTACTACTCTTTTATTTTGTCCGTGATGAATTGTACAAACTGTGATGGGTGGTAGCACTTACACTTCACCTCTATCAACACAGCCCTGTAGCCTATATCGTATCCTCACAATACATTACTCTTTGTGGTTAACGTGGAAGGTGCTCTGTTCTTTTTTGTAATTACCGTGTTTGAAGATAAATTCCACCATTTTAAGACATTTCTTAAACAAAAACAATATCATAACTAACATAGGATTGACTAAAATGTTTACAGTCTAGTAAAGTTAACAGCAATATATTCTCAAAACCTATCACACAAGCTAAAGTGGAAGCCAATATTGGCCTACAGCATGAAAAGTTATTTGGCCAGTGTATTTTTTCCCCATTACTATGCGTACATGTTTGTTAACACTGTGTACTTGTGCACACAGAAGCACTACAGTATTAAGTTGCTCATCAACATGACGTGCCCAGCTCATACATTCAATAATTCCTAAACAAAGGTATGTAATTTAAAGTTTTATGTATTGGCGAACTGTTACCATTTCAGTTAATGGTTTCCGTCGTGTTTTTGAAAAATGTCACTATGAAGTTTACATTAGGTACTTGCAGCAATATTGTATTATTTATTTAAGAGCAAAGAGACCTAAGAATTTTGCTTAAAAAAATACACAATGTATATAAAGATTTACCAGGAAATATAATTTCGTGACTCTGAAAGCCTTTGGTTGAGGCATCTCTGCATTTTTATTTATTAATTGTTTGGTTTCACAAACTTTAAGTTAAATACACGAGAGTACATTCGTTTACAAGCTATGCAAACTCATACAGGGAACTAGAACTACCTAAAATATGCATGCAGATTAAATTATATGGCAACAGCAATATGTCGTAACCACTTTTTTTTTTAACTGAAGTTAACTTTTCGCTATGTTTTATTTATATTGTTTTTATACTTTCAGTAAAAATGTCATAATTCCCCCCCTCCCTCTTTTCCAAAAGGACTAACCTGAGATTATTTCGATTTATATCAAAATGATTTTTCTCCTATAATGTTCTTATAAAAGTTTTCAGTGAAATTCCAGTATTGTGGGATATGGCATATTGCAGTTTCATGAACAAATGGAATGTTCTTATTTGTGAAAATGTGTGGGAGAACCCACCCAGGACTCAAACCTTGGACATGGTTCACGTTTGTGGGAAGCAATCAACTGTGACACACTGACAACGTTGTGAGTGCAAGTGACAGTGCAGCTAAATTTCTTGCGTTCTTTATTTAAACCGTTATTACAATTGTAAATATTTTGTGAATAATACAACGTATTATATTTCTGGATACATTACTTAATCCTGCACAGTGTTAAGATAAGTTATGCAGTCAGAAAATCACTGGTTTCCAACTGCTCTTAATTGGGCTAGATAAGTTATGTATGCCATATAAGGGGTTGACTTCGGACGTTTTTATGTAATTTTTATTTCTTGTGCATTTTAACTGTGAGTTAAAAATTTATTTTATTTTGTTGCCATACATTACTTACTATTTATCGCAAGTAAATTTCTTCACTCGTGGCTGCCGATTTTGTGAAAGATTTCTTTGAAAATTCAGTCACCATCTTTTAAGGTATAAATTCAGTATTTAAATACATGCCATAGCAAACATATATAAACAAAGCAGTGTGAACTGGTGTTTAATTTCTTTATATCCGTACCGTTTCTATAATCTGTTTTTGCTTATTTATGGAATATCGCTAGCATTTAGAGTTTGTAAAAAAAAGCTTGCATTCATATTAAGATTTAAATTATTTAACGTTTGCAAAGAGCCAGTAGTAATTGTAGAATTTAATATTCACAACACAAACTGTATTCATCCTGGTTGTGGTTTCTTAGTTAAAAATGAGCTACAATTACAGTATGTTAAATAAAAAAATTGTGCATTTTCTTTCCATTACTACACTGTTTATATGGTTGGGTAAGTATCATGTCCTGTGTCTTCATTTATTACAAACCTAATTTATTTTGTGCAAAGGAAAAAACCATCTAAGGTCTTCGAGAGCATTGAGGGGTAAATTGACGTGAATTTGGAACACCTGTGGCTATGAGATGGCTGGAAAGTTGGAGAAAATCAGCCTATCTACAGCATGTCATCGTCCTGGGATGGTTCCCTCATAAAAAAAAAAAGTTGGGGGACATTGCTGATGTCTCAATTCTCAAATTTTTTAGAAGTATATTACTATTTTTAATGCTTGCTTTAGAATAAGTAACCATCAGGAGAGGTGAAATCTATATACTGAAAGGCAGCAATAAATAAAAATTTTGTCCACATATACATTGAATGTTTCTTATAGAACTCATCATAGAAAATGTTTGACATAGCCTACATTACAATTATAGGTCATTCGGGATAAAGTGAGCACTAAGGATTTAACGTTTGAAAAAAATCACTAGCCGTTACTGCATATACATCACCACTAACAAGAGTTACTTTACTGCTTGTATGGTTGGTAGCGATTTATTGTACGTAGTTCAGTGTATTTTCCTATTTGAATACAGCATTAGTGAAAGAACATAAGATGAAATCTACCTCTCTGTATGTAATATACTTAAAATATTTATTTATGATCTTATTGACATTTCTGCTTACAGTATAATTAGACTCAATTGGCGCTAGAATAACGTGACGCTATCGGCGACCTCAGGTCATCTTGTACGTTACAGCTCGCACTGCACTTCAGACAGTTCAAAGTTTCACAGACAGGTGGCATCAGAGTTAGGTTCTCGCCGTTTTTTCGCCACTTCGCCAAGTTGCATCATTTGCGTGTGTTTGGCCATTGTGTGTATATACACATTCAAAAGTATTGGAAATGACTATGATGTCTGGTTTCCCTTCCACCGCATTGGGGATAATATTCGAGAAATAATTTGCCATATTTCATTGGAAACAATAACGTGACACAGCTGTTATTTAATTTTTTTCTTTCCTTTTACAGCTTTTACTGTTTACCAAGCCACCGAAACTAACTTGTGTTGCGAGTGCGAGATTTTACTGTTGACTGAGATTTATTTTTTAAGTTTAATTTCTAAGTTATTTTTACTAGCTCGAGCACTAGTTCTAAGTGTAGTTTTAATGTGCTCGCCTGCTCCCAGGCTTTAGGGAGAGCAGATGGCGGGGTCTGGAATGGACCCCGACCACATGACGCCCGACCTAGCCGGAGAGAAGTCGGGACTGAGGCCTTCGGCCGAGGAGTCACTGACATTGACCACGGGAGAGACTGTCAAGACTTACTCTCACCATCCACTTTCCTCTCGCCATGACTCCTCTACTGCCTCGCCTGGTGTTGTGGGGGTTTCTGACTCCTGAAAGGGGAAGGGTGCCTCCTCGGGCCTGGACTCCAAGAAGAAGCGACGACTCAGCCGCAGTCCAGACCAGACTCACAGCTTCTCGTCACGTCACCGCCATTCTTCTGTTTCGCCACGCCGCTCACACCATACCATAGACACTTCTTCTGATGAATCTAGTGCTAACCTAGACCGTGACAGATCGCCTGCCTCCCGAACTGACAACCTGGACTCTACTTTATCAACTGATGAACTCACTGCTCTGGACTCACTACTCGCCACTTCACCTACCCGTTCTTCTGCTGCTCTTCACTCATCTGCTCCAACGCCTCTCGACATCGCCTCCGTGTTGATGCTGCTCTTCGGGAAATTTCCTCTACTTCGCCTACTGTTGAGAAGATTCGCGACAAAGTGCTTGCGCTCGTCCACGATGTGTCTCTTGAGCATTCTTCTTCCACATCGTCTCTCAACACTTCTGCACCGGAATTCATCCCTGCCTCTTTGTCCATCACCACTGCTTCTCCTTCTCGTTCATCCTACCTTGCTACAGTGCCTACCAACACCCTCACCTCCTCAACCACTGCACTTCCTCTCTACCAGCCTTCTTCTCTTCTTCCTTTCTCTGGTCATCCCCAGCCTTCGTCGTTGCAATATTCTTCTTCTCCTGCGTTCTGCACCCACACTGCTGCCACTACTGGACAACTTGTGTACATGCCGTCTACTGCCTTGGCTGGACCGTCTGGGCCTTCTCCACATTTCACGCCGATGGCACAGATTCTTCCTCCTCCTGGTTATTCCTATTCACAGAATAGCCAGTACCCTCTCTTGTACCAGATGCCTGCTGCTTCTACTGCATAGTCTTTTCCTTCCTAGTCATTCTTCCCATTGTCTTCCTAGCATTCTCAGCCGCTGTCCTACCACTATTCTCAGGATCCATCTTACTCTCCGCCATTTCAATCACGCCAATCCTTTGTGCCCGGTACCTTCTCTTCTCAATATTTTCCTTCACCTCCTCGCCCGCCTCTTGTGCTCCCATTTTCCGCCCAACCTGGTCTGCTGCCTGCCACGACTGTCGCTCATGCTGCTTCATCGTTGCCTCCTGCTACATCAGTTGCCCCTGTGCTGCCACCTGCCACTTCTGCTGCCCCTGTGCAGCCACCTGCTTCTTTTGCTGCTCTGGTCTCTCTTGCACCTGGACACCCTGCTGGCCGCTCAGAGGATCCGATCCACATGGATGATGTCGGCACTGACATGGAAGCTGAGGAGCGCCCTTCTGCACCAGTCCCTCTCCATGGATCATCTGATTCCACCAAGGAGGTGAATGGCTTTCGGCGGCCGAAGATTTTCTGCCACCGTCGACATGTCGCTTCCCTTTCCGACAACATTGTTGCCACCTCCATTTCTGACACTGACACTGCACTGGGCGACATTGCTGAAGCTGGAGCTGCCTCTTCACAACAGACTGACCCGATGCCTCCTATAAACGACTGAAACTGCCTTCCTCCTCCACTGTCTCTTCTGCTCCCTGCACCACCACATCATCTTCTATTGCTAATCCTCAACCTGGTCCGTCCAACCACCCTGACTCTTCTCCCAATCCTCCGAAGCCTGTTCGCATGCCTCCCATCTCTTGCCTTGTTGCACCTGCTGAGAAACACTTCCTCGCCGCTTCCCGCTTTGAAAAGGATGTCACCGGTAAACTCCTCATCACCTCTGTTGGCGACCACACCTCATTCTACACCCACAATTCCACTGATCATGATTTCCTCTTTGACATGCTTGTCTCTCTGGGTTTATGCCTCTTCACCTCCATTCGACCTGACGAGAAGGTGGACCGTAAACTTCCTAGGACGAATTGACGGACCAACTCCGTGCCATTGACTTCCTTGTTGGGACCGTGACTAAATTGCGCACATCTGCTACAGCGACTTAACAACCGTTCCTGGTGACAACAACCCGACTTGGGGGGGGGGGGGCAGCGCCCTTTCTCTGTCTCACCAACCTTGGCTCCTGGGTCGTCGCGATCGAACCCTACAAAGTATCTGGGAGGGTGACCCAATGTTACCGCTGCTAGGGGTTAGGGCATTCTTCGGTCCGGAGCTACCGGGACCTGGTTTGTTTCAAGTGCGCCGGCTCCCATTGGTTCCATACATGTAAGGCTCTACTGGAGGCGAGGAAATGTGTCAACTGCGGGGGTCCCCACATTGCCACTTCCCTCACCTGCCCCACCGTTCAGGCCTACCTCCATCGCCATCCCAACACACTGCCTTCGAAATCATCTCCGCCGGAGCCTTCTGCCACTCCCTGTACAATTCCTGACATTTCATCGCAGGTTCTTTTCCCCCCTCCTCCACCGAATGCTTGGGCCCATCCTAATCCTCTCATCAATGGTCCTCCTCGCATGCCTGTTCCACCTTCTTCTTCCTCGGTGGCCCCTCCCCTCCACTGATTCTATAGCTCCTCCTGACTCCTCGTCCTTGACAGGTTGTCCATCCGACATCAATGCCTTCTTCCTGTCTACCTTCCTTTCATCTGCTGGACTTCTCCTGTCTTTTCACAAGCCCACACTCCTGCTGCTAAGATTGATGTTCTCCGCCAAGCTCTCCTTGTCCTCATGTGGGCTCAGACTTCTCCCCTTAAAGCCTTGTCATAGAACTCTTTTTCTCTCCTCCCTAAACTTCACGACCTCCAGTTCTTTCTTCAACTTTATGCTCCTGACATAGTCTTCATTTCTGAAACCTGGCTTTCCCCTCCCACCTCTCTTATCCTTCCTGGTGACGACATTCACTGCGCCGATCATGAAGGTTGGGGTGGCGGAGTGGCGCTCCTTGTTCGCTCCACACTTTCCCATCCCCTGCGACAGAGGTGGTCGTGGTCCATCTTCATGGTGCTCCTTATGCCTTAACCCTTGCCTCCGTCTATTTGCCTCCTCAGTACCCATTTCCTACTGCCAACATTGAGGCCCTCAAGTCCCCGCGATGTACACGTCGTGGTGGCTGGGGACTTTAATGCTACCCACCCTTTCTGGGGCTGTACCCATGCTAACCAGCGTGGCAGCTCTCCCCATCATTTCCTTCGCACCTCCTGCTTCTTTTTGCATACTCCCCGACTCCTACCTTCTTTCCTGCTCAATGCTGCCATTTACCTTCCATTATTGATTTTGCTCTCTCCTCTCGCCTTCCTGTCTTATCTGATATGCACACCCTCACCGCTGGTTCCTCCGATCATCAACCTGTTCTTTTCAATATTCATTTCTTTCCTCACTCCAACCCTCACCTTCCTTGCTTCGCCTTCCGGCAAGCTGACTGGACATGCACCTCTCCTCCACCCCTGCTGAAGCTGACCATCATGCTGTCTCCCTCACAGCTGCTATTTCCACTGCTGCTTCTTCTCACATTCCTCTTCTCCCAGCTCACGCCCCTCTACAACCTTCTTTCCCTGCTTACCTCCACGATGCATTGTCTTTGCGGAACCGCTTCTGTGGCCGGTGGCAGGCAACCCGCCATCTGTTCTACCAGGGGATGTACCTTTGGTTTGCATGTGCGGTGCCGGCGGCTGGTCGCGGAGTGGAAAACCGCTCGGGAGACCCGGCGCCTGCAGGCTTTCTCGACTACCTCCGGCTCCCTCTGGAGCTACCTACGACATCTCCGTTCTGCTCCCACCCAGATTCCTCGCTTCACCTCTCCGACGGGTGTTGTTGAGACAGCTCCTGCCTGCTCCGAAGCCTTGTCATCCTACCTTGAATTTACCTTTGCCACCGCCCCTATGTCTACCCTCTCCTCTGAATCTTCTAATGATGAGGACTCTCCGTCTCGTCTCACCAACCATGTCACTCTCCCCATTCTTCCTGATCGACCTCCCTTTTCTTTAGCTACTCCTGCTGAAATCCATCGCCTCCTCTCGATTCTGCACCCTTGTTCTGCTCCTGGTTCGGATAGTCTCCCCGCTCCTATTCTCCATGCTCTTCCCCATAAAGCCATCGTTCTCCTTACCCGCCTTATTAATGCAATGTTTCTTTTCTGGCATTTTCCTTCCTCTTGAAAATCTGCCATAGTTATTCCTATTCCTAAGCCTGGCAAACCACCATCTCTACCCTCCTCTTACCATCCCAGTTCCCTTTCCCCTATCCTTTCGAAAGTTGCAGAGAGAGCAATTCTCTCCCGTCTTCTCTCTGCCATCTCTTTCCACAACCTTCTCCCTCCACACCAGTTCGGTTTTCGTCCTCACACTCCACCTCCCACGCTATTGCCCATGTGGAGCTCCTGGTGGTCGAGGGATTCACCATGCAGCAACATTCGGTTATGGTGGTCCTCGATCTTGCCAGAGCCATTGACTCTGTCCCTCATGCCCAGCTCCTCTCGACCTCGCCTCCTCACCTTGTCCATCTCCTCTGCTCCTACCTAGGGGGTCGTACATTCTGGGTACAGGTGGAGGGCTCCCTGTCTGCTCCTCGTCCTATCCGTGCCAGTGTCCCGCAAGGGGTCATCCTTAGTCCTCTCCTGTTCACACTCCAGATTGCCGATCTGACTCCTCCTCCTGGTTGCTTCCTCACTCAGCATGCCGACGACACCTGCCTCCTAGCTTCCTCAGTATCCGAAAGCCTCTTTCTTGACCATCTCAATCGTGGTCTCACTTCCCTTTCTTCTCAGTTTCTCCGTCATGGTAACGCCCTTAACCCCACCAAGTCTTCCTCCATTCTCTTCTGTCATTATCATCCTTCTCTTGCTCATTATCCCTCATTAGCTGGTACACCTATTCCCTGGTCTCCAACTATGCGCTATCTTGGTGTCACCCTAGATTTATCCTTTTCCTTCATTCCTCATATCTCTACCATTGAGATTCGCTCTGTTCTCTCCCAACTAGCTCCGATTCTTCGTCCTCATTCTGGCACCCCTCTCGCCACCCGGATCACCGTCTTCTGTTCCTTGGTCATTCCCATTATCACCTATGCTAGTCCAGTTTGGTCTCATTCATCACTCTACAATCTTCACCCTCTCACCTGATCGTACTTTCTTGATCTTCGTCTTCTCCTCGGCGTTCCTCGTGCCACTCTCCATCAACACCTCCAAGATCAGACTCACCTTCCTCATCTTCACTCGACCCTTGTCAAAGCCTCCACGAAATTCCTTCACCGCTGCTCCTGCTACTCCAGCCCCTACATCAGGCATGTGGCCGATCCACCACCTGCTGCTGCCCACCCACGGCGACCACTCTTCTCCGTCGACCACCTACGGACCTTGGAGGAAGAAGATCCTGCACCAGTCGCCGCTGGTGATCCTGGTGGTTTACAACGGTGATGCCCACCCCCTTACACTGGTGCCCTCTCACAGAAGACTTCAGGACCTCAGCACAGAACATAATCTCTCGCCGCAGAACCAATCATCGTTCACTGTCTCCGTTCAACTCTTCGCCATCTGACAGTTACCAGCCATCGCCTCTTCAAGTTTGAGCGCACTCTCCTCCATCCTTAGTGCGCTCTGCCACAGCATCTCCATCTCATCGCCCAGCAGCCATTACACAGTTTCACCCCCATTCATTTTCTCCCACTAAGTCCATTGTTCGTGGAATGGGTAAGCTTGTACAGTTTGTTTTGCCTGATGTATAATATTATGTAAATAAAGGCTCAATATTTTGGACGGGGCTGGAAGTTACTTCTGGTCCCTAAATAAAAAAAACTGTGAATATCACAGCCAAATGATGTGACACCATCGGTATTCTGTAAATTATGTTTTACTTATGCCAACCTAGAAACAACATACTTTTTATTTTATATATTGAGAAAATATGTTGTTTATTGTTTCTGAAGTGTGTCGTCGTTGTCCGTGGCAGTAAAACTGAACGAAACTTGAATTCTTGAGTTGTGTGTGTCATGTCTGTTTTAGTGGCGGTTTTGAGTTACAAAATTCAAATAAAATATGCCCACATTTACGAGATTTATAACGGCAATAGTTTATGTTCTATAAATTAGGCGATGGACAGAAACCAGTGTTATGAGACATTAACTCACAGGTATTTATAACTAAGGTTACTTTTTATTATATTTTATAATTAGCTCCGTGCATTTAATGAGTAGATATTGTAGTTAAAATTTATCGGAGCAGTTTAATGTAGTTGTAAACATTGCACGATCCCATGTAAATAAATGCACGTGGCAATATTTATATTTACATTTGATAGAAAGATATAAACTATTAGAAAATATAAATTAATCAGGGTTTTTTAGTATTCACTTTATTCCGAATCACCTATAAGAATTCTGGGCTTTATTCTGTACTTGACAACTAAGCATTGCGATTGGTAACATCTGACATTGATAAGTGATCTCATTATGGCTTTCACTTTGTTGCCATAGTTTTCTATGTCCTGGAGACTTATTGTCCATTTTACAGAAAAAAATGAACAAACAAACAGCACTAACGTGAAGGTACCGCTCGGTAAATTCAACATTTTTTAAATGCACAGTTTCGTTAATGGTGCGGAAAGTTGTACCTATACAACTTTCAATTATTTAAAACTAGGAAAGTTCATAAGGCTTCACCTGCTATTCATTTTTAAAAATTTTAACAACATATAGAACCATTTTTAAAAAATGCTAAAAGTCAAGATGAAGTTAAGGGCCATTAATTTGATTTTAGAAACTTGGAAAGTCAAATGATTCAACTAAAAAATTTTAATACTTCGTTTTACACTCCTCCTCCTTATTTTCCTCTCCCAAGGTTTTAATTTTTTTGATAAACATTCACGGACACATGCACAGCACACCAATATCTTTGCTACATTTTTCGGGCGTCCCTTTCTGCCTCTACTTTATCACCTTGCCCCCTTTTTTCCCCCAAACAATATTTTTGCAGGAAATATTACTTTAATCACAATTGAGTAGCTGGATGCAAAAAGGGTCTTTTTATGAAATGGCCCTTTATAAGTAAAATGTGTATATTAGTTCCTCTAGGCACCACTAGTTGACCCTGAAAATTTGGTTCCAAAATTTCCGTCCATTAGGAAGATATTAATCTACGCTCCATGAAGAAAAAAGGTCGTTTTTGCATAGAACATAAAAAGTATTTACTTTCAACATTGTTAGTTTGTGTTGATCTGTGCTGTATTTTTATTAAAAATAAAAGTGTTTAAAATGTCGTCAAATGAAAATAGTGATTGTTCTAGTAATAGTGAAGAAAACAGTAAGAACAGAAATGTAGGAAATTGAAAATGACGGTACAAGGATTTATGGGAGAGAAAGAAGAAGAAAGCAAGAAGGAACGAAGGGCTGTGCTACAGATCTTCGAGTGGAAAAGTAGTACATTCGAAAACATTTCATCCTCTAGATAAGTGTTGCTCTAAGCAATGCTACAAAACAATTGATGTGATTGAACAAAAACAATTTTTCAAATCAATTTGGTTGGTTGGCAACAAAGAAAAGCAAGATAACGTTATAGCAGGTAACTTAATTTCTACTGCTCCTAAAACAGTAACAGTAATGCAGTTTACAAGACAAGGCCTCTTAGTTGGAAGTTATGAAACACAGCTGTTATCAAGCGGTGTTGCCATTCCGGTCTGCCAAGCTTTGTTATTGGTATATTACAAATATCACGAAAGAGGATGAGTTATTTTTTTTTTTCAAGGAAAATTGAGTAAGGGTGACTTGGTGATTAAAGACAACAGGAGTAAACATGCGAACCGTCCAAGTAGCATTAAGCAAAATGTTTGGGAGTTGGCCCAAAAACACTTATCATCCATTCCACATGTTGAATCGCAGTATTGTGCAAAGAAGACAAAATGTTGTATTATACTAACCCTACTTGGTCCGTAAAAAAATTATTCGGAAGCTTTCAAGAATATTTTAGAACTGAAACAGGAATGGCATTAAGTATGAAATATGTCACTTATCACAAATTTTTCAGAATCCAGTTGAATTACAGTTTCCGCAGACCACGAACGGACGTATGTGACTTGTGTACAGAGTGCACTGTGAAGCTTAAACTACGACCAAATGATGCTTGTCGAAGTTTGTTTAATTTATACAAATGTCGAGTGAAACGTTACCAAAGCATAAAGCAAGAAATAGTAAACCAAACTAAAGGAGACACGACAAATGTAGTGATCGAGTTTGATTTTGCCCAAAATCTACCACTTCTGAAACTTAACATAACTAGTCAGTTCTACAAACGTTTGCTGTGGATGTATGTTTTCAATATCCATGTACATAATGATGATATAAGTGCAATGTACTGGTATTTGGAAAGTGATGGTAAGAAAAATGCAAATGCTGTATGATCTATGTTATATCATTTTCTTTCCAGCATTATTACTCCAAATTGAAACGTGTAACAATGTTTTCAGACTCATGCGGGGGGGGGGGGGAACAAAAACCTAACAATGGTACAATTTTGTTGTTGGGTCTCTAAAGTATTTAACATTGAAGTGCACCATATTTTTCCAGGAAGGGGGCATTCCTACTGTCAAACTTTAGCTAGTATTCTAGGAAAGTGAATAAAATGGAAACTGTAGAAACTCCATCAGGTTACGTATCAATATTCAAAATTTGTCGAACAAATCCTAAACCATTTCAAGTAGTTTATGCGAGTGAACTACTTAAAAATTGGTCGTTCATGATGAGTTTGATTGCTGAAAAGACGCCAAAAAACAGAGACGAAAGATTTGCTGTACATAAATATGTACAGCTGAATTATTTGCATGTATCCTTTAAGCATCCAAAATCTTCATGCCTGAGTACATACCATTTAAAGTTTTCAAGGCTAATAATATGGTTAATCAACATTGTCTACCTGACAAAGACAAGAATATTTTGAAACCAGCCAAACGTTCAAGATGTGAGATCCTTAATGCGCTTTCTTTCTGAAGACTCCCAAAAGTGGTTCGAAGAAAATGTTTTTAATTGATCAAATGAAACATTATTGCTTACTGTATTGACATCACGAATGTTTTCAACAGTAAACTCACTGACAATGTGTTCAAAAGTTTTCTCTGGACATTGTTTTTACATATGAGGAAAATACTTTAGTTAGAAACGAATCAGTTGCAAACTTTCCTTGTACAGTATTATCAATGGTTTTGTTTTTTACGAACAATAAAAGTGAAATGATTGATGGTGTTTTAAAAATGTTACTGATTTTTTGGTAGGTGAATGCAACAATGGTAAGAGATTAAGCACATGTAAAATGTATTCTGCTTTGACTACATCTCTGTTATTATTTGTTACAACACTAAATATACAGTTACATTGATTGATTTAATATAAAAAACCTTTTTTATAATGTGTTGTTAACAAAACATTTTGTAATGTAAGACTTAGTTATATATACACATTATTGTTGCGTTTCATTTTACATGTTAATATTTATCAATTAACTATATCTTTTTTATTGAACAACCAGCTGTGTGGCACTTACTGTTTCACATTTTGTTTCATACATTGAATTAAAAACCATTTTTAATGTTGTTCTAAAATACAGAATGTGATTTATGCGAAAAGGACCTAAACTTTTCAAATTTAAATATTTTTTAAAAAATATATACCTGTAATTTTTACTATTTTAAACTTTGTGATATTGAAGGTGATATGTCAAAGAAACAATAAGTACTTGTATTACAAGTCCATTCATTGTCACTCAAAAATTATGTCAAATTCAATATTTCAAATATAACTTTTTTTCATGTTTTTGCAAAAAAGGGCCCTTCTTGCATCCAGCTATTCAATTGGAACAAGAGAATGAACATACATTTTTATATAGTAAATACATATATAAGCTATTTTATTATTGCACAGTGCTAACTAATTTTTTCAGTGCAATTCGCGCAACAATTGCGTGTTTCTAAAAGATTTTACCATGCGGCGCATATATATAACTTGATATGACCGGCCTAAGGGTAGAAACTAATTTGGGCTACTGAATATTAATTTAGGTTAAGTAATTTATATTATTTTATTTTGAATGGTTTGAAAATTTTTTTGTATCAAAATCAGTTTAACTAATTGTATTACTACCGATTGCTAAATTAAGATATACCTGGTATGAGTTCAGCATGTGATAAGAACTTTTGTGATGTTAATTAGGCCTATGCTTACTCCCACATAGCTGCATAAATGTATATAAAAGCCGGGCGAGCCTCATATTCTTGTTAATTACATAACTAGTACAAATAATAGATTGTCCTATATATACATGACACCTAACAAATGTAAGCTTGTAAGACTACACTATCATAGTGTTACTCTGAATCTGAACGACAACAAGCACAATATGCCATGCTTAATATTGACAGGAATTTATCATTTATCGCATTGAAAATTAAATACGAGGGCTATTGATAACATATAAACGAATGCATATATATAGAAACCAATTTTAGTCAGCCGTAAGAAAGGTATTCTACTTGGAAACAATCGTAGGATAGCCATTTAGATACACGGCAATTTAAACTTCGCGCCGAGTTTTGAACACTGAGCCGCCTAGGTAGCGCTAGTGTCGATGTCGCCGTCATCGCCAAAGCTAAAGTATAGGCCGTGTCCGGTATTATCCTCTACCGTATTTGGTCCCAGTGAGTCTGAGTAGACTCATTAGTAGGGACAGTACAGACATACATTTCAGTGATGACAATTCTTACATTCACTCTTACACTGGTGCTTGTAATTTACATACTTATTTCTAAACAAGCTAAAACTAAATGCTACAATTTTACACTAAAGTTTACAGGAATTCACCAACCTAGATTAAACAGGGCTCATTGTCTTTGTGTAGGCTTTATTATGATACTGAGTTGTTCCCATATGTAATTCCTCAACCGATTTTTGAAGATTTTATTATTAGTTATGCTTTTTAATTCTGGTGGTATTTTATTACATGCTGATTCTTGCTAGATGGCTCTTTGATGCTGATATGTAGCATTCCCATTCTGTAAACGGTTATCAGTTATTCAGTAACAGTTTAGCAGTTCTTAAGTTTTTGTAGTAACGAAGTCATACTGTTCAGACAGTATTACGTCAATATAAATTTAAGTCGTGATAATCTATCATTAGAGACACGATTTTGTGGTAACCCGCGATAAAACGAAATAATACCGATTAACACTAAAATGCGAAATAACACGATATTTACATTAAAGCGCGAAATTTCGCGAAAGTTAGGTTAGTAACGCTAAATACTAAAATACTCACTGTTTATTACGAAACGGAATTCATTTTAAATGCAAGTACGCTGTATGCAGCTAGATATATTTTTTGCTGTTAAAAATAATGTTTGATAATGATATAATCATCAAAGCTGGTTGTTAACTCACAGCAACGTACTGTATCGTAAAAACGTAAACAGCGAAATGTAAACAATGGAATCTGCCATTTCCATAGACTACAGGAAAGATACAACTCACGCGCTACAGTCGTCAGTCAGTAAGATTCGTGCGTAGTATAACCGCATCAGCACGATGTGATCATTCGTGAATGGCCGCCATGTTGATCCGTGTACGATTTTACGTTTGAATTTGTCGTGCTTGTGTTGGTAGCACATTTTTCTTAACTTTCTTGTTGGCAGCATTTCTTGTCATTCCCGTTGTTTATTTACGTTAGTAGTTGGCTTAGCGCGCGGCAAATATCTAGGTTATGAAACGATAGTTTACGATTCTCACCATGCCTAAAACAAAAGTATCGGTAAGTGACAGAGCTAAATAATTTGTTAATAATGGATTTTATGTGAGTGACAAAATGTTGATGTGCAAGTTCTACAGCTGCAGACTTGACCATGAAAGACGTTATACACTCGTTAAGCATGTTTCAAGCGAGAAACATAAACGTGCGGCTCAAAAATCGTCACACAAACGACAAGTTTCCATCGGGGAATGTTCCTCGCTTGCAAAAAAAGTATGGGATAGCAAAGAAGAATTCATAATAAAAACTACAGAAGCTTTTGTAGTGGAGAAGTTGGTTCATCCAAAAATACGGGATTGGTTCGAGGAGTATGTTAAGGGCATGGACCCGAGTTTCTCGGATTTCGCGAGAAATATATATATATATTAAACCCATACGAGAACCGATATCGTAAAATTTCTACGTAACTTTGTTGCAAATTGGTTTTACTACGTAATGTAGTTTTTCGAGACAATCTGTATGAAGATTTTAGCTAATATTTCAGTTAAAAGGAAATTTTGTTATCTAACTAATTAGCTGCTATTTTGCTGTATTCTGTCTCGACAAAATTAGGGCACGTAGTTAAAACCAGTCATAACAAAGTTACAGAGCGATTTTACGATATCGGTTCCCGTTTATGTTTTAAAAAATAATTATCGTCAAACATAAAGAAACTAGGACCCATGTCCTTAAGGGTGGTGGTGACCTTCCAACAGCTGACTGGATCAGAAAAAAAAATTCCAATAGTCGGTGCAAAAAAATGTGACGAAATAAAATCTGCTGTAATGCAAAAACCCATAACTGTGTTGTGTGATGAAACCACAGACCGAGGTGGGCGCTGTGTTTTCAACATCATGTTTAAAACTCTTGAACCATCTGCATCACAACAATCAGTGTTTCTTGCTGCATCTGTGGTGTTAGATAGTGCATATGCCACTTCATGTTCTCAATCTGTGATAGAAATTCTTCACAAATTTGAAATTAGTTACGAGCAAGTTGTCGCATTTGTTTCGGACTCTGCCCGATATAAAAAAAATGTGCTACAACACTATAAGGTGTGTTTGGTGAACATTTGCTCCATGTAGAATGTTGGGCACATAAACTTCATTTAGTTGGAGTAGTTTTACAAACAAATCTAGACGAATTAAATAATGTTGTCGTCAAAGTGAAAACTGCATTTCTAAACACCCGAAAGCGTAAGCATCAGTACCAGGAGTTTCTTCAGTCAAAGCATCCGGACAACACAGCAATGCACAAGTTATTTCCACAGCCAGTAATCACACGGTGGAATTCGTGGTTTGAATCGGTTAATTATTTAAATGATCATTTGCAGGATATTGTTGAATTCTTGGATAACATCAGTGAAAAAAATAGTGGTGTAAAATTCTTGAAGAAAATGTCTCCAGAAGAGCTCAGTACAGTTAAGCTCCAGGCTTTGTTTGTTTCTGAAAACTGTAAAGATTTAGTTCATTTACTTTCCTTTCTTGAAGGGTATTGTTGGCAAAATGAAATATTTTGGTTGGTGGTATAGTGAATTTTACAAAGGACATTTATTTTCCATAGGTGTATATTAAATATATATTTTTTATTCTGTTGTATCCCAGACTCAAGTAGTGGAGGTCATACCGACTCGAATGAAGGACGGTATCTCTCGCCCTGTTAGTCTTAGACTAACGTATTGTAGGGTAGAATCCTTTTAGCATCTACAACGCATCTGCAAAATGGTGGCAGCGGTAAAAACTCGTTCCAACGAGACGTAAAGAAGACACTTCGTCGATTAGAGTATGTGGCAATGACAGTCACGAGGGGTGATTAGCAACCGGCGGCGGCCTGCAACAGATTCAAGGTGGCTCCAAGCGATAAGGAGGAAGGCGAGAAATCACATCTCCGTGTGCAAAACCACATCAAGCCACCAGGCCCGCTTGATTTTACCGATCCGAATGCTTGGTTTAGGTGGAAAGTGCGTTTCACTCGTTACCTCAGTTTGAGTGGACAAGAAGGCTGCAAAGATGCTGACAAAATGGATTTGCTCATGTACCTGTTCGGCGAAAGATCGGATGATGGCATTGTTATATTTGAAAAACCAACATCAGGATGGACTTATGATGCCTTAGAGTAAGCTTTCGATAAGCATATTTCCAACCTCGTGTCAACGTGATATTCGAGCAGTTTAAATTCAACTCGCGAGTTCAGCAGTCTGGCGAACCTGCTGAACAATTTATCACGGCCTTACATAACCTAGACGAGTCTTACGAGTACGGAAATTTACAGCACGAGTTGATAAGAGACCGCATCGTCGTCGGCATTCAAGATGCTACGTTGAGCGAAAAAATGCAGCTGATGAGTTCTTTGACATTGCAAGAGGCTGTGAACACGTGTCGCCAAGCATAGCTCCAGTCCTCACAGTCGCAGCAGTTGTGGGAGACTCGGCGTGAGGAAGTTAACTTCATTCAGCAGTCCAACCAAGGTGGGGTAGGTCGTCAGAAAGCTGAACATTCCGGTCCGGACCAAGAGTAACCAACAACCGCTATGGCGGCCAGGCAGGCAAGGGATTTTCACCCATGGATCAGGCCAGTCCATGTGATCAGTGTGGTCGGACGGGTCCACTAATATTGTTCTTCAAGCTTGTGCCAGTAAAATCTGTGGTCCAGATGGTAGGGCTTTAGAAACAGTGGGTTTGAAACAGTTGACATTCAGCTAAGGGCCACGATAAACAAGTGACAATGTATTTCAACAACAAATTACGCAGTCCACTGCTAGGAAAGATGCTCTGCAATCATTTAATGTTGTCCAAATTAAATCGTGTGAGCGCTGAATCGGAATTTCCTAAGGTATGTCAAGGTTTGGGAAAAATTGAAAGGGAAATGGAGATTCATTTGGTGAAGGGGCTAAGCCATTTGCATTGGCAACTCCAAGGATCGTTTCAGTACCAATGTTGGAAAAAGTTAAACAGGAATTGAATAGGATAGTCAAGCTTGATGTTATAACCCCGGTTGACTTTCCAATGCAGTTTTAAGCCCCCATGGTAGCCGTGAATAAGGGCGAGGGAATGAGAATCTGCTGTGATTTCACTGAATTGAACAAATATGTTGAGCGGGCTGAGTTCCCAATACACAAGGTTCAGTACACTTTGTCACAACTTAAGGGTGCAAAAATCTTTAGTAAACTAGATGCAAAATCAGGGTTTAACAGGTACCCCTTAGCGAAAACAGCTAGCCTCTTACCACACTTCTTACACCCTTTGGGCGATTCATGTATAAGCGATTACCATTTGGGTTAAATGCTGCACCAGAATTCATTAGCTGTAAAATTGCTAGGGTATAAGAGGGTATATCCAATGTTCTTTACCATAACGATGTTCTTGTGTGGGGAGAAACTGTTGAGCAACATGATGCAACACTGCATCATGTATCGCAATTAACATGTCCAAATGTGTGTTTTGAGTGAAAAAGTTAACTTTTTGGGTCATAAAGTTACAGCAGAAGGCATTGCAGTTGTTCCAAGCAGAGTAAATTCCATTAGTGAATTTTCAGAACCCACACACAAAGCCGAACTGTTGCGCTTCCTAGGCATGATTAATTAGGTTCGTAACTTCATACCCAACAAAAAGTCAACTTTTGGAACCACTTAATGCCTTGCTGAAAGAAAACCAGATGCACATTTCGGGTACAGAACAGCAGAGAGCTTTCGAGAACGTTAAAGAGTTGTTGCAAACAGAACCATGTTCGGCCCACTTGACATGAGCCAGAAGCACATAGTAAGCGTAGATAGTTCTTCTTATGGCTTGGGATGTGCATTATTGCAAGAGGGTGTTGATGGTATTCGTGATGTGGTGTGCTATGGCTCACGAGTATTGTCTAAAATGGAAAGTCGTTATGCCCAAATAGAAAAAGAAGCCTTAGCTTTGACTTTGGTTTGCGAAAAATTTCAGGAATACATCTTGGGGCTTCAGGTTATACTTGAGACAAATCACAAGCCATTGGTTCAGTTTCATGTCAAAAAATATAGACGAACTCACACCCAGGCTACAAAGGTTTAGAATACGGTTACTGAAGTACAAGTACACTATCTTGTATACTCCAGGTAAGCAATTAGTGGTGGCAGATGGTCTGCATCGAAATACTGTACGGGGTTGTGACCCACTTGCAGAAGAACTGTCTGTTGATGTAACATCACATGTAAAAATGGCGGTTGCAAATGTGTCGGTGACACCAACCACTATCGATCAGATAAGAAAAAACCAGCAGTCTGACCTAATTTGTCAAAGGTTAAAGGTCTACACAGCTACTCAGTGGCCACCCAAACGCAAAGTTCCAGAAGAGCTCCTTTCTTACTACAAACATAGATTAAACATTAGTGAATGTGAAGAAATGCTTATGAAATGTTCAAGGTTAATAGTTCCTCCACAGATGCAGCAGTATGTTTTTAAACAACTGCATAAGAGCCATTTAGGTATCACCAAGTGCAAGGCTAGAGCTAGACAGGCAGTTTGGTGGTGGGGACTCGATGCCCAACTCAAGGCCCTAGTCCAAATTTGTCCTGTGTGCATTGAACACAGGGCTAGTGCTAAGGAACATCTTATCAAAGAAAATGTCCCAGACTACCCGTGGCAGAAAGTAGGAGCGGATCTAAAATGAAGTGTCGGAGGAAGTGATTTCTAGTCATTTCAGACTATTATTCAAGATATTTTGAACTGATAGAACTGGTTAGTTTATCAGAAGCAGCAATATTACAGACATACAAATAAATATTTGCGAGATATGGAATCCCAGAAGTGGTTAGGACTGACAACGGACCTCAGTTCAAGGGCTCATTCTACCAGTTTGCAAAGAGTATGGGTTTTCTCATAAACCAAGCAACCCATATTTCAGTCAGTCCAACAGCTGTGCTGAAGCAGCTGTCAAAACAGCTAAGCGACTTCTAAAGAAATGTGATGATGTTAATGAGGCTCTTTTGGCATATCGTAGTGCACCCCTGGACTGAGGCCTATCTCCCCTAAAGACGATGCTCGGTAGGAAAGTTCGGACCACTGTACCTTGTATGACCCTTACCCAGACAGAAAGCCAAAAGGTAGTGCGGCAGAAATTGGCACAATGGAAGGAGTACCAAAGTCAGTGGTACAATAAAATGTCATAGGGTACGAGAACTGTCTCAGCTTGAGAAAGGGGACTGCGTGTGGATTCCCGATCTGCGGGTCAGTGTTAGGTACACCAACTGATCTGGCTGTGCCCAGATCGTACCTAGTCCAGGCAGGTGGCAGCACACATCGGCGTAATCGGCAACATTTGGTATCAGTCAGAGAGTAGGTCTGGTGTAGGGAAGGTATTCCAGCCAGTTTACCAGCAGAGATAATGAACAGGAATCTGGTTTTCCCAATTACAGTAATTCAGACTATGAATTGGAGTGGCATGGGTGGGACAATGCCGATAAGGGTATTAGTACTTACCATTGTGAGGAGGAAGTCGTTAAAGCACGTCAGTCGAGTAGGAAAAGGGTGCCACTTGGATGGATGGCAGACTATTGTAGATCTTAAATATCTGCAGAGTGTAAATACTGTTTAAGTGTAGGTTGTAAGAATTTCGCAAAGATGTGTTTAATGCGTGTTATGTATGTGTTACTATATATACGGTTTGTTAAGTGTTTGTTGTAAGGATCCTGCAAAAGTATGTCATCACATAAATCTTGAGAAACTATTTTGCAAAGTACTTTTGGGGATATTATGCTAATGCATATTATAGTTGAGTAGCATTTGGTTAAATTAAGATGTAAGTGTATATATGTCAATCATTGATAGTGAGTTGTAAACTAGATGAAAAAAAAGAAATAAATAAGAGGAGAGAGATGTTGTATCCCTGACTCAAGTAGTAGAGGTCATGGCGACTCGAGTGAAGGACGGCATCTCTCACCCTGTAATGTACATGAGAGTAAGACTAACTTATTGTAAGGTAGAACCCTTTTAGCATATACAACATATTCCAAGATATTTGTTTGTATCATGTGTGATACAACAAGCAGTTGACTTGAGAAATGTGATGCGTTATTTGTATGATATTTGTAAGTGAAAACACTTGTTTATTGTTTGAATCATGTCATTATTGTGCTTCTAAAATAATAAAATGGCAAGCAGTAAAGACTATATGTCGCTAGGACTTCCATATGATAGTGAGGACGACCTGGAAACAAATTCATACATACGAAGAAATACCTCGTGCTCGAGGTGTTGACGATGTGTTTACACACATGTAATTTTTTGAAGAAGACGTTTACGAAGTTCCTGAACCAGCTTTAGAAGTGGAAGTCGTCAATGAACCGTAGCCTCAGCCCTCTTCAGCCATACCTGTTACTGCAAAAAAAAAAAGACCTAACAACAAGAACTTGACCAAACAGTTAATGTCAACACCGTGGAAACAGGAAGATCTACCTATTTCTCCTGTTGACATTGTTTTTACAGGAAATACTTCTCTGCCAGAAGAAGTGACGAATATAGATACGCCGTATCAGTTCTTTTTTTTATTTTTTATTTTTCAGAAAATATTATTGAACAAATTATCGAAGAGACTGTTCGATACAGTTTCAGGTAAACCCTAACAAACCATTAAATATTCGTAATGAAGAGATTTTGAAATACATTGGAATATGTATTGTTATGTCCACTGTGCACTTCCCAAACACAAGGGCATATTGGAGCAGCGTAATTGGAAACACCATGGTAAAAGAGACAGTGTCAGTTAGTAAATAGGTTCGAAAAATACGGCAATTCTTTCACCTAAACGACAATGATAAAATGCTACCAAAAGAGGATGCACAACATGAAAAACTCCATAAACTGCGTCTTATGTATGACATACTCGTGGAAAACTTCAGAAGCATGCCAATGGAAGAGTATCTGTCTGTTGATGAGCAACTATGTGCAACAAAGGCAAAGCACTTTCTGAAACAGTCCCTTCCCCTGAAACCCCACATGTGGGATTACAAACTTTTTGTTTTGTCAGGTGTTTCTGGCATTGCCTACAACATAGAACTTTTTTAAGGCCTGGAAAACTTAGCTTCTCGACCACAAACCGAGCCAGATTTGGGTGCTTGCGCCAATGTGGTTGTACGATTGTGGAAGGATTGTACCGGAGAAAGTGCACCATAAAGTATATATTTTTAATTATTATATGGCACTTCCCATTGTTCGTGCACTTGAAAAAAAATGGCACACATTGTCTAGGCACTGTCAAAAAGAACTGTACACCGAAGGAAAATTTCCCGGAGATTCTGAAATGAAGGACAAGGTGTACAGCATGGAAAAAGTGGCCAAGGTAAACGAAGTTGATGTCATAGCAGTATTTTGGCATGACAACAAGGTTGTAAACTTGGCGTCCATGTTTCTAGGTGTTCAACCGTTGGCCAAAATTGAACGTTTCGACAAGATTAAGAAATGCTGAAATTGATTGCCCAAGCATAGTTCTGCAGTACAACAAACACACAGGCGGTGTCGACTTGCTGGATAGTATCTTAGGCCGACACAAAATAACCATGAGGTCCAAAAAATCGTACCGCAGGTTATTTTACCATTATGTGACTTGGCATTGACAAATGCATAACTGCTGACCCAGCGAGTCAATGACATGAAGGAACCTTAAAAGAAGACCCTCACTTTGCAGCATTCCGCGAAGAAGTTGCTACCACGATGTGCCGCTTGGATTCTACAACGACGCCTAAAAGAGAACGACAATCAGACATGGAAAGGAGCCTGCAGATAAAGCAGAAGATTGGGAGGACCACAGCTGTACTAACGAAAGATGTAAGGTTGGACCAGACAAGTCACTGGCCAACTTGGGACAGTACAAGGAACCTCTGTCGTGTTCCCTCGTGCAAAGCGCTTACATCTGTGAAGTGCAGCAAATGTAAAGTGTTTTTGTGTTTTAACAGAGAGAAAAATTGCTTTACTTATTTACACAATGATTAAGAAATGCAAATGTACTGCCAGATGGCATTGTCAGAGAATTTAGAGTGTTTAGTTGCTTCAGTCAGTAACTTTGAGGATTTTTAGCAGCTTCATAGTAATTTGCAATATTTTGTGACTTTGAGATGTTTCTGTAAGTTAGTCAGTGACTTTGTTTTGAATTTTTCATGTCGAACAGAATGCATGATGTGTCATGCATAATACAACGATATTTTTAATTTTTTCACTATTAAATTTTGCCAAATAATGTTTTGAATATTTTTCTACTAACTTTTAGGATATTTTCTGTCTATTGTATTAATTTGGATGTAATATAAAAAATATGCAGTGTAAAAAAATGAATATGTTTTTGTTCGTAAAATTATAAAATAGCTCATTCAAAAGTAACATAATATTTAAAAACGAATACAAACACAATCAGCAATATAAATTACAAGAAAGGAATTTATTCTGTCAAGTTAGACATTCAGTAAGCTTCTGAAAAAATGAACTCATGAGCTCCCTATAGACAGATATTCTAGATTATGAATCGATAGTATAATCGATTATTTTTGGTCAGATTAATCGTCTTTGGAATAAATTTTTTGTGATTAAATTTGTATCCATGATGTCACTTTCTCCAGAGCGCAGCACTGCGTACGACAAAATGGAGGGCAAATATGGCAACAACGAAGTTGCATGCCCATTCGTTGTGCTTGTATTTCTAGTTGAGATTTTCGTTTTTGTGCAAACTGGGTGGAATAAGAGTATGTTTCAGCCAACAATAAAATTCAATGAAAGTATTGATTGTGTATATAATTATCAGTGCTTGTTTACCAAAGGTTGGGCCATTGATAAAATAATAAAATATTTATTGATGTGGGATTACGTTTTAGGATACCATGTTCGAGAATCAGATGTTCCGCTTGTCTTCCTTTTTTCCTTGACATTATAATAAATAGCGTGGCTAATTACAAAATCTGCTACATAAATGTGCATTGAAATCAACATGAGTTTTAATTAAACATGTGAAACAACCAAAAATGTGGAATGTCAGCGAAATGAAGACATTTCAGGTAATATGATACTGTAAATATTCCGAATATAGTAAAATTATAGCTGTTTAAATTTTTACAATAGGTACTGTAACTATAATAAAATAGTTAAAATGAATATAAGCAAAACGCAATAAATTTTTGTGTAATCTATATTGCACTTGTTTCGTACATCTATCAAATGTTAATTTATATTTCTTACAATGTTCTTACAAATATCTGAAGTAATTTTTTTAAAAGTATTTTAAGTATATGAAATGACAGACGAAAACTGTATTATAGAATAGAGCTAAGAAAAAGAATAATTTCCGAAGTTCGTCGACTGTCAAGGACGGAGAACATGTGCTATGCTGTCTACAGCATCATAGCTTACTTTGCTACTGGAAACCCAACAGTGCTAACCAAGGTTGCTTGTGAATTATGCTACCATAGATAATAGGTATTCTGGTTGGCAAGTTACCGTAACCATATTTTAAATAGCAACTGTGTAGTTAATTAGCAGCAACTAGATTAGTTTGTATTGTCTACCTGGATGTCTCACACCCCTTCAGGGACCCCATCCGCATGGAGGGCTACTCCGAGCACTCCCGTTACCAAAGAAATTGCTATAAAGATCCCAACACACCAGAACCGAACAATGTCGAGATGAAAGCAGAGGCCTCGCTAACTCCACCACAAAACCCCACCCAAGAGGCCAGACTTAAGCCCTATAATGATGTACCACACCCAAGAGGTGTCTTATGCCAAGGCAGTGGTAGTTTTCAGAGACGATCTCAAGTAACCGACTATAAACAAAGTTGTACCACAGGGTGTGCAGTACCTGCTTCGCTCAGTCGAAAACTATGCCAAGGCAGAGCACATTTTAGAAGAGCTACAAGTAGGCTTCAGCTTGCTGACACCTCGCAGTGAGCTGCCTCTCAAAATCGCTATCAAGCGACTCGCTAAATCGCTCCCAGTCTCGTTCATACAAGAATAGCTGCAGGCTATAGGTTCATCAACTCCTCGCAATAGAGCCAAAATACCTGCTATGCAACTTGCAGCCCCTCCACGTGTTTGTGGTGGAACTGCCCAACAATGAGCAGTCACAACAAATCTTTGCGCTCCGCAGTATGTGCGTGCTCATTGTTAAAATAGAGTACTACCTTCGTCCCGAAGGTCCTCCCTCCAAAGTGTTTAAAGTGCCAATGTTTTGGGCACACTAATAAAATGTTCCGAGTGCTACCACGATGCAGGCTTTGCAGCAAATGCCACCTCACCACAGCATGCGATCTTGAGAACAAGGACGACTGGAACAAGCGCTGCTGTGCTGGTTGTAGTGGCAAGCATGCAGCTAATTACTGTTGCTCTATGGCATATAAAGCCGAGACGTGGCGCTTCCTGTCTCGGAAGGAAAGGAAGAAGAGACAGTATCCCAGAAAGACCTCCATTCACGCCCAGAGCTAGCCCCCAGCCCCCTATCGTGCTCTCCAATCACTGTGGGCGCAGGCAAATCCTGATGGTTGGACGACAGTATCAAGCCAGTATCGTGAACATACACAAGCGCAGAATTATGTGCCTGAAAACATCACTACTGGCAACAGATGCAGTGCCTTAAAAAGTATTCAGGGATTCTTATAGGTTGAGTTACTCCACTTGCCAACTCATACAGGCCCGGCGGCAAGCATCTCCAGCAGTCAGGCAAAATGTCCGGCAATATGCAGAAGGGCATCAATAAGCCCACTGGCTCTGGCCAGGGACAAGGTGCGCAGCAGACTGCTGCCAAGACCTTGCTTCCAATCACTTTGTCCGCAGAAGCCCATGATCGGGTTGAGCACCCCGACCAATAAGAAGCGAGCTCCTGGGCAGATCTCTCCCCATATTGCACTTCAGAGACACTCACCCTGGAGATGCACATGGAAGTAGCGCAGAGAGCACCACTACTCCCCCAGGCCTTCTATTTCAATGTACTGCAGGACAAAATGCACCATAGTCCTAAAGTACAGCAGGACCGCTTCCTGGCAGACCTCTGCACCCAGCTCTGCCGATTGCTCGCGAACTAGTTCAAACCGAGCACCATAACTGACGATAACTACAAGACCACAATGAGTTTTGCCTTATCGGCCAGAGCCATTAACCAGTCTGAAAATGGGCTGGTAAAAGAACCCACTAACGAGTCTTCCTGCCTAGAAAAATGTTATTCTGGAAGGCTAGAGGCATTAGGATTAAAAGGCAGGAGCTCTTTTCCTGGTTATTCCTGCGTTAGGAAGGACAGAGTAAATAACGCACGAGGAAGTGTTTTAATTTTAATAATATTAATAACACTATATACAGTCATGCAGCAAAACAGCCTCAATTAAATATTCGTGAAGTTGTGGGTACTGAATTAAAACTCGGGAATCAGCATGTTTCATTTTATTCACTGTACTGCCTACCAAGCCGCACCTTAATGTGCGCGGATTTAAATAAACTTATAAGTACTTTACATACTTTGTTGGCTGTTGGCGACATGAACTCTATGTAGACATACAGAAGGGAATCGAAAACCCACATGTACTTAAACGAGTTGAACGAATGATGAAAAAAATCGTACGGGAATATGTAGAAACACTAAAATCTACAAAGTTAGCATCACCGACATTTAAGGGTCTATTACTTCCGGACACAATTGAAGTGTATAAAACTATATTTCAATTAAAACCAAAAGTGCAGCCAGTTATGTTATGTAACGACTGCTTCCGTTTTGTTTGGGCACAATACCAAACATTGTAGAAGCAATAGACTACAATGTCCTGCTTGTAGTCAAGACCATCGATTAGACTGCTACCTTGTGTTGTCCAAACTGTGAAGTAAAGCACAAGGCCACTGACCGAATCCGTTGTCCTAAACGAGAAATAGAAACAAAAATTAAACACACAATAGCACTACACAACCTGTCCTACAGAATTGCTAAAACTCGTGTACTAAGTGAAACAGTTCAATCCAGTGAAAATGAACATCATAAATCATACCAGGAAGCTTTGCCAGGAAACAAGGATTGTAACGAAAACTTTCCTCCCCCATAAAGAATTACAGCAGAACATGAGCAAACAGAAAACAATGACAATACAAAAATAGGGAAGACACCACCCAACTCACAAACATGTGCACAATATGCAGGTACCTACCCAAAAGAAACGAGGACACCCACAACAAGTCCGCACTACACCACTTAAAAGAGGAAAAGGCCACACAACATTTTTCACAACGTCTCAAACAGAAAGAGAAACTACTCGAAATACAGCATCTCCCATTACATTATACTACTCTCAATTTTGACCTGAAGCTGAGTTCCCTAGCGCAGGATTATTACAGCCAAGAAAATCAACCGACGAATATTCTTTTAATACCCACAACAACATGGAAACAAATGACAGGAACAATTAATACACCGAGAAGGCGACTCCTTACAATCATCCATTCCAAGTTTATTAACTCTAATAGAAGTTACTGTGACGAGTGTAACACAAATACTGTGGGAAGCCACACAAAAGGAACGAACTAACTTTGACAAATGTGTCACACATTCAGAAATCATCAAACAGAGAATGGGAATAAGACAATTCGTGGCAAATATTCCACAACTACAGGAAATACAATACTAAACAGTGAATAGAAACAAATTAATACAATAAAAAAGGGTACTAAAGAGGAACAAAACAACAGAATACGCTCAAAATAAATGAGAATCCTGCAATGGAACTGTTAATCGTTATGACTATAGTTAAGCCTCCTACAAAAATATAACCAAAATCGAATCATGTGACAATATAAGTTATTACAAGAAACATTAGAGTCAACAACAGTACTGTGAACCAATATCAAATTACAATATGTATAAAGGTTGTAGTAAATATATGTATATCATCAACCGAAGTACACATTGAAAAGACGCATCCACAAACAGGACAATCAGCCTGCAAAGTCTGGTATAAAGAATGCTAAATTACTTTCTACTCCGTCTATGCTGCCTCCCATCACAACATAACGCAGGAAGGCTGGAATAATCTGCTTCCCTCATTAACACCAAACCAAGTTGTGGGAGTTGACTTTAATGCTCACATCAAATGTGGGGTGATCCCATCACAGACAATGCTGGAAGATACTTAGTGACGAATGAAATATAGCTCCTGAAACCGATCAAGAACTAAGCAGTTCCGAGGTATGTGAAAGTATTCACTAAATATGTACTTTGTGTAATATAGACAAATTATTCAATTCATGTATATCAGAACATCAACACGGAACATTCTAAGAATAAATACATGATAAATATACTGGCATTTTTCATCCATCTTTTCCACCATGACAAATCCCTGCGTTTGTAAACTGTGCACGCACTCTGTCGGGAAGGAAGTACAACTGAAATGTAATCGGTGTCTCGATTTGTCGGTGTATTTTCCACGGAAGAAGTATCGAAAACATGGACGTGTCAGAAACACCACGCCGGACAAGTGGCCATCGAGTGAAGACATTATGCAACTACTTAAAACTATCCAAGAAGAGCAAGCAAAAACGGAACTAGTTCTAAACACGTCATTAAACTTATGTCACGAGAAGCTTGACAACAATATGAAGATAATTATGCAGAAAAACAAACAAATAGGATAATGTCTGGAGAAGTTCTCAACTCTTCAGGATGAGAACAGCTCGCTAAAAAAGAACTCCACAATTTAAAACTGCAGTGTGACGAAAATGACCAATATAATAGGCGCAACACACTCGAGTTCCATGGAATACCTCAGTCTCCCTTCGAATCTGTTGAACATATTATCAGCACAGCAAAACCCCTTGATGTGACTGTTAAACCAGAATAAATTTTTGTTTGTCATCGCTTTTCAGCTTCAAAAATCCAATAGGGGAAAAACAATCATAATTTGCAAATTTGTCAGAAGAACGACAAAAGAAGACTTATTATGAAGAAAAAAAGTCAAGCGCAACCTGAATTCCCAAGACATTGAAATCAAATCTAAACAATATCCAACCAATCTACATAAATGAAAACCTGACTCCATACAGATGCGACAGGAAAAAAACTACAAGTATCTCTGGACTAAAAATTGGAACATTCTCATGAGAAAAGAAGATGCAATTCGAGATTTATCCATAAAATCCGAAGATAACCTTCAATGTATTAAACAATATGTACAGTACATTTGTGTTGCAGTTATGTTCGTATTCAGTTTTAAAAACACTTCTCTCCTTCAGTCTTAAGTATTTATTGTTCTTTTTTGTTTCCTCAATGTATGAGCCTAACCTGTCAAGTGATAATTTTCTGTTCTTTGTATTCTATTTTCATATTTTTGTTACTTATTGATCATGGGTGATATGTCAATGAGTTACTGTAATTCATACAGCTCTGTGGAGTTCAGTGACTTAATAAGCAAGAATCTGAACAGTGCAAAGTTTATAATTTTAAGTTGGAACGTTAGTAGTCTCTGTAGACAATGTGATGAATTTAGTGATTTCTTACGTTCTTTAAATTATTTTCCAACAGTGATTGCTTTGACTGATGCTCGAATTCATGAAAATGATCTGAATTATTACCACTTACACGATTACACACGTGTGTGTGTGTGTGTAAATGCAAATAAAGGAAAACTGGCAGGATGTCTGTGCATATATATATATATATATAAATGTCACTAATAAATTGTGTACTGATATATAGAAATTGATGCGGAAAACCAATGGCTTGAACTAGATGTCTTAATAGAACGATTTTAGGGTAAAAGTAACAAAACATGCCTAGTTGGAATTCTATACAGACATCCGTCTGAATCAATTAATCTATTTATAGAATCTATTGATAAATGCTTAAACAGTATTGATGGCAACAAACATTATATTTATAATGGGCGACATAAATTATGATGTCTCTGATGACAATAAGGCAGCAGTTGAATACCTTAATATTCTGAACTCATACTACATAACGAATATTATTCAGCCGTGTGGATCCAATTCATAACACAAGCACAATCATTCATCACATACTCAAAAAGTTGATATGCAATCTTACGTTGTAACTTCTGGAACAATCATAAGTGACTATTTTTCTACATTCCCAACATTTAATGCAGTTGATTTACATTTTGAAAATATGCCCATTGATACACACGATCAGTTAAATGATAAGATCTAGTTTAAAAGTGTAAACAATATTAATTAGGATCAGCTTCACAAAATTACATCACGAAATGAGATGTATAATAAATTCACTGATCTAATAGTTGAAGGATTCGGGTGTAACAAAGTGACATTTTGTCAAAAATTTAGTTATTTATTGTAAACAATTGTAACTGCCGGTATAAAACTATGGGTGCAAGTAGTTAGAAAAACTGTGTGACCGTCACGGAGAAACATAGTGTTCGACGTTTGGTACCATTGATAACTATTCTAGTAACTTCATTTGGGTACAGTGGCCAGACTGTAGTTCTGGGTGTTCTCGCGTGTTGTATCGGGCATTGGAAACCTAGCGAGACAGTGCGGTAGTAATTTTGCAGAGGCGGAGCGACGCCCACCGACATGTACATAAGATTGTGGCATGGAAGTAGTAAATTACTAATGCTTACTGATATGGACAAACGTCATCGTCAAGGGACAACCTGCCCCGTTAAGCTGTGTACGGAGCTAGGAGAGAGCTCTAGGCAGTTGTGGCAGAAAGGTCAGCAGAACTACGGGATGTACTGTTTGGCGACTCTACTGGATTGGTGAGTCGCCCAAAACACCCACTGCAACGTCATTCAGCATATCGGAAAAGACTTGTAATGGAATAGTATGTGCAGAAGTAGACTAATCCCTGGGCCGTGATCACGTAAAGAACAGATTCTAGAAATGTGTAATCTAGTAGGAATTCACTGGTGTAATATAATCATTTATAATATAGAACATATGTTATTAAATTATCAAATACGATTGTAATTTAAATATCAAAAACGTCCGTTTCAGTGGTGTGGACAGTGTTGCCAGCAATTCATTCAGCTTAATAACCCAACACGGTCTTAGCAGGGGCGCATCCTGGGCGACGTGAGCTGGGGTCGTTTCGTGTTCCCAAAAGGGGATAACTGTCAATAGATGGAACAGGAATGCATTGTTGATTATATGGTAACTGCAAGTTGCTGCATGTAAACTATGGTATGTCATAAACATGGTGGAATAAAGACATCTAGTCAACAGTGCTGTGTCTCAAGTATTGGTCGAAATATGGCACAGGAAGCATATGAAAGTGCAAGTAAGGTAGGTTACGACTCTGATGAAGATCCTGAATATGTTCCTGAAGCTACAAAGAAAGGAAATGTCTCTGTTGATAGCTTACAAGCTTACAGGTGGGTAAATATTCTTAACCTAAAATTTCTTCCTTTGCACGTAAACAATGGTTATCTACTGCACATACGTTTTACTTCTAACTAAAGTGCTTTTCAAACTTTTTTTTTAGTGAAAAACATCTGTTCGTGATAAAATATTTATAATTTGTCTCTGTAAGAGTAGCAAAAAAATATGTTGGAATTACTGAAAGTGGTATATTTATTCTACTTAAGTTGTAGTAACAGGTTTAACAATAACAGAGTCGATACCACTGTTTACATGAACTTTTGGTTAAGTAATGTTTGACATTACATATACTTCACTACATTAACAGTAGGCCCTACTGAATCCTATGCAGTTCATATTTACGGGATTGAGGTAAGGTAAGGTTAGTGGGCTTTACATCTCGTCGACACAGAGGTCATTAGAGACGGTACACTATTTTGTACAACGACAGTGGAGAAAGGAAGGAGTCGGCTATGGCGCGGGAAAGGGGGGGTACGGGAGCCGATTAAATATCGCTTTTTATGTGTTCAACGCAAAATTTGCACCTGCGTTGCGTCTGGGTGCTTTGCATTGGATTTATATACTCAACTCACGTAATGCCATAGAAGACCCGTTTAACTTGCTCTGCACTTGGGTTGCGCTGCGTCGTTGCAAATAACAGGTGGCGATATTGAATCGGCCCCCGGGGGTTCATTGTATCCCCCTCCCTCCAAAAAAAAAGTTGCGGGTGGGGTACAACAATACGTTTGTAAACCCCGAAAATTATGTTGACAAGCACATTATGACCTTTACAATATTAACTCCCGCTGGTGCAGTAATATTTTGTACTGAGTTAAAGGGATGTCCGCTCTCTCTTTCCAATACGTAGGGCCCGGTAGTTTTCGCGAAAAGATTTTTGCCCCACTTTGTTTCAGTGTCTTACGTGCACACCTGCAGTTCAACTTCATGGCTATTGGCAGAGTGTTTTTGTGCAGAATCGTTATTCATTCGACTGTGCCAATCAGTACACGGATAACTGTCACACATCACGTCTGTGATTTGCAGGTTTAACCTCCACACGCTGGGTGTTACGGCATCCAATCACTGACCACATAGCAGAGATGCAGGTGCGCACGTAAGACACTGAAACAAAGTGCTGCAAAATTCTTTTCGCGGAAATTACCGCCATTAGCACTTCCCTTCTTTCGGCGAGCTCTGCTGCCGAAAAAATACAAAATGTAAAATTAGGTTCTCTCGGTCGTGTGTGTGCGCGTGCATGTACCTTGTGAATTACAAGCTTGGAGATAATTTTTAAACTTATTTTGTTAAAGCGTCGATGCCCCTGCCAACATACACTCTATAGTGGATTAAATTACACACACTGGTATGCTGATATCAGCCACACGATCGTTTTCCTTTTTCTGCAATATAGTAAACAAAGTGGTATTAAGTGTAGAGGTAAGGACTCCAGAAAGCAGGGCTTGTGACCTGATACACATGGGAAGAGGAAAGAAAGCGACACGCGCACGTGTTTTTGTAACAGAGCGAACACATCCTGGCCGTACCGAGTGTGAGACGAGTGTGACCGGGCCGTGCCGACAGTACGCTTCTCCTACAGTATGTTAGGTACTTGTAGTTCGTAGGAGACAATGGCAAAAATTCTCTTAAATACATTTTTACAAAGATTAGTGATAAGGCGAACGAAGACGAAGAAGAAATTGGAAAGAAAATAATTAAGGTTAGTGTACTTACTATTTTATCGTTTTATTTATATTCGTTTTCGTGTCGTATTTCTGTTTGTACGTCAGGTACAAATATTGCTATCGATTGCGCATGTAATACAAAATAGTAAGGATTGTGTAATACAAAATAGTAAGGATTGTAGAGAATAACTACAGTTCATACTATTTGGAATGCATGTTGGCGACTTAGATCAACTGTTCTTGCATACATTATCTATTTCATGCGCCCCATGTTTTTAATTTTTAACCTTACAAGCGTGGCACCAGGAAAAATGTTTGTATACATTTCAGTCAGTTTAGAAATATAAAAATTAAGATGGTGAAAAATCACAAAATGTGTTTTCAATCCTTAATAGCGTTTGAACTAATTTATATATTGAGGTGCTTTTTGCTACAAAATGACTATTACATAAATATGTAAAAAAATAATTTCAGGATTTATCGAAGTTTGAAAATCAACCTAAGGGTGTGAAAATACATAAAATGTGTTTTCCAAATTTCTTAAACCCAATTAAATAACACAGTAAACTATGCTTTGGACAGCTGCCTATTCTATTACACACAGTTCCTGCGCCATAACATAATCTTCTGTGACCTTTAATATACTGATAGACGGGGGATAACTTAGTCTGTAAACAGTTCAAGGCAGATGATCCGAAAACCAAGTATGACCATCGAGAAATAAATTATACGGAGTTACTCTTTACAGTCCTAGCTATGTGTAAAGTAATACAATATTTTTGTTCTTGGGCCAGTATTGTTTGGTTTCAATTTTTAAGCTTGCCCCCATTAATGAGGTACTGGGATCGAGTGTGTGAAAGAGAGATTTGAGTAGGCCTTAACATTCACGTCTTGAAAGTCGATAAGCGGTGACATGATATAGATGTGGAGTGGCGCCTGGAATGAAGGGCGGGGGAAATGGAAGCACCCCAAAAAGATCCTGGGATCGAATTCTGTGTGTCACGGGAGTAAAATTTTTAATTATTTCGCAACCAGGTTCATAAGACGTTCCACAATCACAATATGCCTTCAGGCAGGAACACTGGAAAACAAATACTTTATCGCGAGATAACTTTAAAATTTATATAGCTTCTAACAGTATTATACGCGGCCAAAGCCACGGGTAGACAGCTAGTAATTTACATATCGAGTAAACTGTTGTAATAACGTGATACATCCTCTCTGTAATTGTATCAGTAATATCGTAGTTATTATTTTCAAGCATACGTTGTGAGGATAAGAAGTAACTGGAGGAATCAAATCGTGTAAGCCATGGGTGTTAACTTTAAACTACATCTTATAAAAGTGTAAACTGATTTACTAGTCCAGTCAACGAAATAAAAACAGGTAAAATAAATTGTGTAGTTTTGAAATTTTGCAGAGTTTTCAGGGGAAGTATCCTGAACAACATACTAATAGTCACTATTGTCGGGGATTGTGCCGAAGGGGGGAGCGGCATTGTAAGGTTTTTGTTAAGTATCGTTTAAATTATGGGTTTTAGCAAAAAAAATGTATATAGAAAATTAAAAAGCATAAAATGTTTACAAAAAAACACGTACAATTCGTGTACACATTTAATACTTTAGGAAATATAGGACTTTAAAAATGCTGTAGTACTTCGCGGAATAAATGTTATGTGGGACCAAAGCAATCAGTAACACGACTATTACAACAAAAGCATGCCATATTTAACGTCCTGTATTTCCTAAAGTATTGTTACGGTGGAAATTTTCAAGGATTACATTTTTTTTTAAGAGAGTCCTATTTTTTCTTCGGACATGCTGTATAATTTGATGTTTTACGCCTTTGTGTAGAATTATCGGGTTAACTTTTGGAATTTGTTTTATCTCACATCAGATGGAGGATATTTTCTTGGTGTCGTGGCCGGATTAAATTGTTGGTAGTTTGGTTTTTTGATAAATTTCTCTTGGTTTGTTATATTAGGCCCTTAAGGCAAGGTGACGTTATTCCCTTTTGGGATCAGGCTGAACCCAGTGCCTGGCCGTGCTGTGTTGTGCGGGCCGGCTCTCGGCAGGGCTGCCTGGCTGCAGTTGTATGTGCCTTGTAGCGTGGGAGGTCTGTCGGGACGGTATCTGCTGCGACATGATATCGGACGTGCTTGGGCTGGCGTTCTTTACAGTGAAGTTTCTTTCTTCAGCTTACTGCGTGGCACGCTACCAGGAGGC
>PNEQ01006079.1:0-29980 GCA_003012365.1 Medauroidea extradentata
TTGGCCATGCAACAGCTGCTGATTTATTAGATGGCTTCATTAAGGCATTGGGTGGGCTTGATATAAAGAAGCTAATGCAAGTTTCAATGGATGGCCCCAATGTCAACAAAAAGTTTCTTCAAGATCTGAAACTTTATTTGAAAGGAGATCCTGACATGCCAGTGGTACTCAATGTAGGGACATGTGGACTGCACACTTTGCACAACTCTTACAAATCAGCCATTAAAAAGACAAGTTGGGGTATTGTTGAATTCTTGCGAGCTCTTCACTACTTGTTTCGCCATGTATCAGCAAGGTGTACTGATTATGTGCATTACTCAGGTTCAAACGTTTTTCCTTTGAAATACTGTGAAGTTAGGTGGCTTGAAAATGTAAAAGTAATTGAACGTACCCTGACAGTTCTCCCTCATGTAGAGAAATATGTGGATGGTGTTAAACTGAACAAGAAAGTTCCGACATGCAACTCTTTTAAAGTTTTTTCGACTGCTTTAAAAGACAAACTTCTCCAAGCAAAACTTTGTTTTTATCAGTCCCTTGTAGCAGATTTGGAACCATTCCTTATTCGATTCCAGTCAGATTTACCTCTTGCACCATTTGTTTATGAATCACTTCTCTCTACAATGCTAACTGTAGTGTCAAGATTTGTGAAACCTGAAATCATTGAATCTTCGGCAAATGTGGCATCAATTGATTTACAGAAGACAGAAAATTTGTTACCTGCAAAAAAAATTGAACCAGGATTTGCTACAAAATTAGCTTTATGCAACTGCCAAGGAGTTCAAGAACGTGATGTCTTAGAATTCCGCCAAGTATGTTGTAATGCTATGGCTGCTTTGTGTCACAAATTGTTGGAACAGTCACCCTTGAAGTACAAACTGACAAAAGGTATCACTTGTTTTGAACCAGCTGTAGCCAAACAACCTGCTGTACGAAATGCACGTCTGTCAACCACTCGGAATACATTTGTCGAGCATAACTGGATTTCAGGTATTCAAGCCGATACAATACAAAGAGAATTCAGGACTGTTTGTTGTAGTGATACTTTCACTGAAGCAGTTAAGTCTTTTCGAACAGGTGACAGATTGGATAATTTTTGGATGCAGAATGTTTTACCGAATTTTCCTGGTGTTCAGGAACTGGCCAAACTTTTGAAAATGATATTCATCATATCTCACGGGAATGCTGCCTTAGAAAGAGGGTTTTCGATTAATAAGGATCTTCTGGTAGATAATCTTCATGAACAATCTCTTGTTGGGCTGCGACAAGTACATGATGCAGTAAGTGCTAGGGGAGGCGTTACAAGTGTGGTGGTAACTAAGAAACTTATCCACAGTGCTAGAAATGCTCATGCACGTTACACTGAAGCATTAGCTAAACAACAGACTGCAGCAGAAATTTAAACAGCCGCTGAAAATGAAAAGAGACGATCATCATTGATGCTAAAGGAGCTGAATGAGAAGAAAAAGAAGATATTGGACACTGCACTTGAAACTGTGTCTGCCATTGATGATAAAATAAAATCTCTCCAAAACTGAAAAGGGTAAGTTTCTGTGTGCATATTTTATTTTTGGTTATTTTTCCGTATGTTTACATTGTAAATTACAGTGTTTTTGTGTCAGGGAAACTTTGGACATTGTCAGGGAAGTGTCAGGGAATTTCAAATTGAAATTAGAATGGACACCATGTTAGTGTACAATATTCTGCAGCATTGGTCAGCATTTGCATGACAATGCCAGCAAATCATGCACCGAAAATATATTTTTTAACTGTCACTGTTATTCTGAATTTTAATGTATTGAAACATTTGATATTGTAATAAGCAGACAATTATTATAATATGCAGTAGCACTCTTTAAAGTGGTATTATTACTGTAACAAATTAAGTTGTTAAGAACTGTGTGAAACTTAAGTGTGTAATACACATTACAATACATGTTTATATAATTACTAGCAGAACCCAGCAGATGTCCTTTCAGTGTATACAGTAGAACCCTGTTATAACCTTTTTTCAAAGGACCTGTGAAAAAAAGTATTGTTTGCAAGAAAATGTTATAAGCAGGAATCAATATTTCTACATCAATAAATGGATATTGCACAAAAGTAACTTAAAATTCAGTCCATAGTTTATGTACAGTAAATAAGCGTATAATGAAATTAAATGTGGCTATAGTTTCTGTGCTATCAGAAACATGGTGACTACATACATTGTGTGTATTACAGAGGCTTTTCCCCCTTGTCTTCTGTAGGTTCCTGATCATCATCTTTAGGACCACACTAAAATAATACAGTTAAGAAAAATTTTATCTGAATTGAGGTTAATGTCTGAGAAAAAAAAAAGATGTTATATGCAGGAAATGAAAATGCCAGTGTTGTTATAAGCAGTAAATGAAAGCATTATGCTTTATGGAAAAATGGTGGGACCAAAGAAAAGTGTTATATGCAGGAAAATGTTGTATTTGGGAATGTTATAACAGGGTTCTACTGTACATAATAATGGATGTTGGTCAAATTGCATAACACCTCCCATTCCCCCTAGTTTATGCCCTGTATGCCATATGGGAAACTAGATATTGGAAGTTGATGCACTGCAGCGCCATGTAGTGAAGAGTTATAGCAAAATTGTGTTAGTCACTAAAATATTCTTAATGATCAAATATCAATGTATACCAATTTTCATGACAATTGTTTGAATGGCAAACGTTGGTGCGGAGAAACACGATCTAGTGGCGAGTTGGTTGGTGAGTTAGAGTAAAATGGATATCATTAAAACCTCCATGAAAAAATACATATAAGTGCCAAGTTTCATGGTGATCCGTCAAACAGTGTTGGAGTTCATCAATTGCGTACATACGTATGTGCGTGCGTGCAAGCATGCATACCAACTTCCAGTTTATGTGTATAGATATTGTGATGTATCGAAATGAAGTAGTTTAGATGTCAATGAAAAAAAGGGATATTTTTAACTTTGTCTATGCGAAAAATTTTGAAAAGTAATTAGGTTGAGTAAAAAAATACTCTTGTACACCATGTCATATATGCCTTTTTGTGTGTTAGTATAGTAATTGTGCATGTGTTTTATGTGTTAGCAGCGAGATTTCGTGTAGATAGTGGTATAGATCTACAGTGTGATAGAATTAAAAAATTTCATGATTGAGTAGTAAATAACTTCCTGATTTTAGGAAAACATTTATTGTTTGTGTGTAGCTATTGAATGAGAAATTCAATTGCCATTTATTCAGTATTATTGCCATGTTATAATATTTTGATTCATAGCCCTTGTAAATACAAAGCATTTAAGAAGTAATTATGTGTTTGCATGTTATGTATTATTGTTGTACCTGCATACAACAAAATAAGGATGAAATGTTAAAAAACTGCTTTGTTCATCTTTTTTTTTTGTTTTACTTTCAGACATACCTCGGTCAATGTGGAGGCTAGTGAGTAATCCGCTATACATTGTGACGTGCTTAGCTGCATGCATGGAACTAGTTATTGTGTCTGGTTTCATTGTATTTCTGCCAAAATATCTGGAAACCCAGTTCAGCTTGGGAAAGAGTCAAGCAAGCATCTTCACGGGTCAGTATTTAACACATATTTTAGTCTTCAATAGTTTTTTTGTTATGAATAAGATGAAATAAAACTTAATTTTATATATAATGTAAGAAACTCAGATTTTCACAGCAAACTGAACTCAAAATGTATGTAGCAACAGCTTCCTCGACTCTTAACTTGAACCAAACCTTCCTGTTATTCACTAAACTCGAACTGATCTTGAATTTACAATCTCAAAGATGGCAAAACGCAAATACGATTGTAAAATATGTAATTTATTTTACAGTAAAACATCTCTATGATGACCCATTCCTCAGGAACAATGGGGACATAAAATAGGGGTTTGTTGGCTGTATAGTAAATCCTTTTTAACCCTATATAATGGCCCTATTCTCGGAAACCATGAGGGTTCGTTAATACATAGGTTTTACTGTAGGCAGATTGTACATTTTTGTTAACAATAGCCAAGGAGTTCTAATGGAAACCATAATACCTGGCTGCAAACAATATGTTATTATGTTTCTTGTGAATTGTCCATTTTCAGTCCCATTACAATATTTTCCAATAAAAAACATTATTTTTTCATCAGTATATAATAAATATCAAAATTGCCAACTTGTTTCGCATGCTGTCCATTTCTTCATTGCTTAATCTTAAGTAATTACACTAAGTCCTTGGTTTATATCTGGGTTACATTCCTGAAAATGGCTATGTAAATAGGAACAATGCAAATTGAGTTATCAGACAAACTGTTCATGGCTTACAGTTGAACGTGTCAGTTGATCAGATTGCCAGTAGCGCGTGCACACAGACATGCCGCTGCACCTTGCGAGTTTTTCTGAGACGAATGGTGAAATGACTGTATGGGAAACAAGTCTTAACTAATTACTGTATCAGCTTTTCGGAATGGTTATTATAACCAACAGATTAATACATGAAACTTGAATATTTAACAAACACTATAGAATTTTGTTGTTTAGATTTATGATTGATTGTGTTTGGAAACGTGTTTTATCCCTACTTTCATAAAAGTCAGTGTGATGTTACAGTAAAATTCAGAGATTAAAATTGTGTGAAACAAAAAAACTAAGAACAATGCCCACAGTCTGCATTTAATATGTAAAGGTACAAAGTGGTGTAATGCTTCACAGATTTTAATTTATTGGTCATTTGTGAGAGAAAACATCTGATTTTAGGGAGGCATTGCATGAACACAAAACAAAAGAAATACAGTTATCACAAACATTCAATCGTTTTCTTGCTGGGGACAAACCACTTCGCTCTCAAAGACATCTATAATTTTTAATGTGGCATAATTTAATTTATTTTACGTGTCATATGAGATTAAAAAACTGCTTTTTTAATTTTGCTAGGTGCATACAGACTGCATATTTTTATAAAAAATAATGATCACAAAATTCTTGCGCTGTTTGACTGATGTGACATTGTGCATGACTTATTTTTCTCGTGCATGTAGCCTAGTTCGAGCTAATAGAAGGCTGGTGGGGCGATAAGATAGCTGTGGTCTCCCTTCTTCTCATTCAGCAAGCGGTAGTGACATTCATTCACTTCTCCATGTGCGCTTATACAGACCAAGCCTGCATGAAACTGTTAGGCAGCTTGTACAAATGTTAGCACTTGGTTTTTCTTCTTATACAGTGATTTTACAGATTCAGTAGCCTTGTCTAAATCAGGTTAGCAATTCAGAGAATGCACTAAATTCTCCCTCTGTTCTTAAATCTTTATAAAATAACCTTGCTTTCTCCATGCACATAGGTCCTGACACTGGTGTTCTGTCCACTCATTTTTTATTGACCCAGTGAAGCATAGCGAGATCTAAATATATGTGTATTGAAGTTTTCAATGTCTTCTGTTTCAAAGAACTTTCACTGCCACTGTTTTTTTATTATTTTTTTATTTTCAGCAAAACAAGGAGTTTTTCTTTGTTGTGTTCAGTCACGAACAGTTTTTACACCAATGCTATAATAATTTGCAAGCTTTGTCATCAACCTTCATTTATCTGATTGTCAATTAATTGCACCTTCTTTTCGAATGTTATGACCACTTTTTTACATCTACATTGCATTTAAACTGTAGTGTTACTAACTTCACTGATGTCACTAGCACTGTAGAATTGTGACTGGCAGCCCAGGGTCTGTACAGAGGGAAGGGGAAACTGCTGTCTCATCGTTAGCATATGTGTGCAGGCACATGGAAAGCAGGTAGTGTCTGTCATAGCCTATGATAACATAGGACGACACACATGTACCGCATTGCTACGAAAATAAGCCGCATATTTTATACAATTTTTGGAATCTTAAAACTCTGGTGCGGCTTATTATCCCACGTTTACAAAAACAATTTTTTAAAATCAAAATTTTAAAACGTACAAATGTTTTCACCTGTATGTCACTAACAGTAGAAGCCATCTTGCCAGGAAATAAATTTGTCAAATATATTCAGAGAAAATATTTTAGTGCAGGTACACAAAATCCAGTAAATACTGTATGCAAAAAAACATGCGAGTCGTCGTTTTCATTCCATTTACGATAAAACCACCTCAATTTCCAATCAGATTACGCTGCTAGTGTAAACACAGTCATGTACCAATGAATAGCGTTACTTCTGTCTTCATCACGTCTTCCCCAATGAATGTAAATATTTCCAGATGCTTTACTGCCATCTTGATCAATAGGGAGAGAAATGCACATATGATAATTAACGGTAGTTACAACCGAATTCATTAATTAACCGTCTACATATTTTACGCTTGGAAGATACTTGAAATTGCATTGGTGCAGGGAAGTACCGGTAAAGTGAACATCCTGCGGCGTCCTGCTAAGGTTTCGCAAGATGGCCGCTATAACTGTAGGGGCTCATTATTCAGTAGAAACAGCAGCAGTTAGCGCGAGCAATTGATTGGTTGAACATACTTGGAAGAGCCTGTGCGGCGTGCGGTTAAGGTTTTATCATGTGCGGCTTTTGTATATGGATTTTTGTGTTGAGGCTTATGTTGGAGACTTTCTTGTTTTCAATTTTGTATATTAAAATTTAACTGGGTGGCTTATATTCGAGGGCGGCTTATTTTCGGAGCAATACGGTATCATACACTACGTAGCACCAAGAAAATGTAGGTAAAACAGCTCTACATTCCTCAAGTTATGTACTGTATTTTTACTAAACCAAAGAGAATCAAAGATTTGCTGGTACTGTTGTCAACAATGCTATTCTGAATCTGTGACTAACATTGAAACAGAGGTACAAAAACTTAAGCAACGTTAATCTGGAACAATGTAAAATGGTATGACGTAATTTGATGACTTACTGAAGCTTCTATACAGTACATAACATATTACATTATTTTTGAGTAGTGCACTATGATCACAAACTTATCAGGAGGAATTTTCTTGTTAATCTCAAGATTTGAGTTGGAGAGGAGTTACGCTGTTGTATGAAAACATTTTTTGCCTGTGCTGTGCTTGCAGCACACAAATTTAATGAAAATGGTGCACTGCCAAATAGGCAATACACAAATGGCTAAAAAAATTTTGCATGTGTGTGTAATGAAGCCATTTATTTTATTGTTGCGGCATTGTTGATTTCAGCTCAATTATAGACTTTTCAGAAGAATGTGGCAAAAGTTTTTTGTATTAACAATACAATCAAGTTTTCCATGAATGTTATGTGCTGTACAATATTAGTGCTGGTTTGTTATGAAGTTCGTTAATTATTTATAGATTTTTTAACCAAGTACAAACTCTATGTATGAATTTTTTGACCTGAATGCAAAATTTGTTGTAGTATCTTTAGTTATGAATTGAGCTGAACTTAATCTACAAGTTCAGGTTTGGTTCAAAATTTTAATGTTTCACCCAGCTGCAGTAAAAAATTGTAATTGCAGGGGAATGTCAATATCAATATTAAAATCTCTTTTGTCTTTATATGTAACGTGTTTTGTAGTGTTTGAAAAACATTAGTGTCAAATGGACTTTTTTTAAATTTTTCAAAATGATGTTTTGCGATCTTCCTTAATAACTACAGTTGTTAAATTCCACCGTATTTTGGCATGTATAGATTGTAGTAATACTGTATAAGGAAATTTTGAGGAAAATCATTACATTAAGTATAGTAAATTTATTCATTAGATGCTAGGCTATTAGTGAAGAGTTAAAAATCATACAGGTACTTCATACTGGAGGGTAGTCTAGTTATTGTGTAACACAACTTTATTTTGCTACTGTCAGCGATGTTTGTCTACAGAACTTTGCGGGAAAGACATTGAATAACAAGCAGCCTGTAGTGTATGGTTTAGGTTTCTCCCATTTGGCAACTTCAGCCTATCAGTAATTATTAAGGACTGTATATGTGTATATAATTTTGTGTGTGTTGATGACTCAATTCAAAATTTGACATAAGTACATCCGGAAAGTACTCTGGTGAACACTGCAACTTAAATTTCCCACATTGCCAACTCATGGAATTTAAGTTGGCAGCTGTTATCCAGCAGCATCTGCCAAGAGTTAGCAACCGTGAGCTTCCTGTAGGAAGCCAGTATCATGAAGAACTTCATGGAGGAGAGTAGTACTATCAGGCAGCCGCACTGTTTGTCAGTGTTAAGGAGGTGTTGCATCCGAGTTAATGTTTCTATACATTCCATTTATTAATTGTACAATAACATTTTTGGTCCATCTGAGCTGGATAGTTATAATGTATTTTGTGCCATTGTCATTCTTTCTATAATTTGTGTTAACGTGCATAAATACAGTATTCTTTCTCGTGGCTTGGGCCACCTTCGTTCTGTGAAACAGGTTCTGTGAAATAACTTGAATATATTTTTTGTAAAAGTTGTTTTTAGCTGCATGATTGGTTCAGTTGTTAAGTTTTCTCATGCTTAAGATGTCATGGGAGCAGGCTTGATTGCATTAGTGAAATAATAATTTCATTGCTTACTCATCATGAGCAAACTAAAAGCACTATTTTGGCAACTGCAGTTAACCGAAGAACCTATTAAACGTGCATGCGACTTGGTAACAGCGGCGAGGAGTGACGTTACCAAAGTTCTGTGGTTTCTTGCCAGTACCGTATTTGCCGGCATATAACAACATGATTTTTACATATTTTTGGCCTTCGAAAATTACTACTTGTCTTATAATAAGTTATAAAAAATTTTGGTAACCTAAAAATCGTTTGAAAGTTAAGCTGTAAGCTGTGGAGTTGTATGATGTTACAGGGATTGCGTTTACCATCACGAATCAAAGCAAATGCCTCATTCTTTTTATTTATTTTATAAAATGTACAGTACAAAATTTTAATGAGCGGTATACTTTTGCCTCGCAGCGAAGCATGCGTTGCTTGGCTATTAATACAACTGTAGCCCGTGACTTGATCCTTTTTCTCCCCAGCAACCAACTCTTGGGTGGAGAAAACGAGGATCTAGATACTGCGTGCCTAGATCCTTTGTCGCCAGCACATTACTCTTGGGCAGAAAAAACTAGGATCTAGGTACCACGTCCCTAGATCTTTGTCTCACCAGCCCAAAACTCTTAAACTGTTGGGCAGAGAAAACAAGGATCTAGGTACCATACCACACATTCATGTGTCTAGCTTGGCTTGGTTAGCGGGCGACAACAGCGCACAGGAATGCGATGACCTTGCAAGCAGCTGCTGCAGCTCGGCGTTGCCATGTAGTGTGTGGCCAGCCTCAGTCCAGCGTTGTGAAGTCACGCACAGCTGCCGGCCACGTGTTACCGCCGCCATGCATTTCCTTTACTCTCGTGCGCCCAGAGGGCATTAATAGCCAATGTTATTCATTTGTGTGTCTCCAATGATGTTTATATACCGGTAATAAATCAGGGTGGCGAGCGACCGGGAAAACCGGGAAAAGTCAGGGAATTTAAGACGTCTGGAGAAGTCAGGAAAGAGTCGGGGAATTCTCTAAAAAAGCCTCGAATTTCAAAATTTGGTAAACGAACATTTCCGTGAAGACAACATACCTTTTTCTTGGTACATATACTGTGAAATGTTCAGCCACTTCCCCAGCTTGTTTAAATATTTATAAAGTGTTTTATTTTCTTATTTAAATTTATATGTAAATATTTCTTAACAGGCTATATGCCATTTTCAGGGTGAGTTAGTCAGGTGTCCGGTATGATACAACAGAATTCAATAACTTAGTAATTGGGGACATATTAATTTAAATTCATCCTTTCAAAATTTAAATATAAAATAGTCAAAGAATTTTAAAGTAGTCATTTGTTTATTTTCCTGGCTTGTTTGGTTTCAAATTGACCACAGTAAAATTTTAATTATTTTTGTTGATATAACTTTTTCTTGTATTTTGAACAATTTTTGAGTTTTGGCAATTTTAGCTTATTATTAAATTTTCCCTGGTGAAGTGAGTAACTTCAGGTGTTGCAAGCTTCTCCAGGCTGTAGGATTTCTGGCGCCTACGTTGTGGTTGATCGCTTGCCTCATGGAATTCTCTCCATGACGTTGGTTATTGACGCATGTAGGTCAGCCATCACAGGGGGTTGCTTAGGGTATTGCGCCGCGAAAGTAGTTCCGCTGTAGCGCACCTTTTGTCCCTAATTATTATATTTGTGTGGATAAAGAATTTTCTTTCAATGTAAAAACTATATATTAAAATTTTGGAATCGTTTGTTATGTGTTTAAGTGTCATTTTACTGGTTTTGGGAAGATTGGAGTCTGTTGTATCACTCCGCCGTGGTGCACTATTTGTTACCATGTCCGTTGCCGTGAGGGAGTGGTAGGACAGTTGGTGCCGGGCGCTGGCCCGAGGCGGTCGCTAGTGGTAGGACAGTTGGTGCCGGGCGCTGGCCCGAGGCGGTTGTGTGTGGTAGGGCAGTTGGTGCCGGGCGCTGGCCCGAGGCAGTCGCAAGTTGTAGCACAGTTGGTGCCGGGCGCTGGCCCGAGGCGGTCGTTAGTTGTAGGGCAGTTGGTACGAATAAGTGTTTCATCATTACCTTTTTTTTTTTGTTTAACTCACGGTCAGACATGGTAACGCTGGACAGCTGACGGGTTTATTTGTGTTTGGTAAATAACTGCCTTTTGTAAGAAACTTACGGAATCCAAACATCTGTCAAAGTTAAAGTAAAAATAAATCAACAGTTGACTGAGTAAGTGAGTTGTTATTGGTGAAATCACGATGGTTAGTTAACCCTGAAAGTAACTTAAACTGAGCTATCCGGAGCACGTCAAGCCACATAACCTCAACACCCACTACAGTGACAACAAACCATAACAATAGACCGCAGCAGCACGCAGCAGACGCAGGACGCGTCACAATACCAATTTTCTAGTTCCATAATAACTTTTTGTACTGATATTCGAATTGTGTGGAATAGTGAATTTGATGTGTGCTACCAGTTTTTCGTCTAAAATACGATTTTTTGGCCTTTTATACCAGAATTTTCAGTGGTTCCCGCCAGTGTTGCCAGAACAGTGGTGTCTCTCACAATGTGTTGTGATGTTTTCGAGTTTCCACAACGGTAAAAAATTACTCTGGGGTTTCTTGCGTACTGTTTACAAAATGCCGTAATTTTAACTGCATTTTTAGTTAATAACGTGGGTTTTAAACAGTTATGATGTTTTTCCCAAGAGTTCGCGACAGCGTGGACTTGGCAACATAGGATTCTCAGTTCGCATTTGTTCTTACTGTGCGGCATGTTCGTTAATGATTGTCTGTTGTTTATTGTTTACTTGGCGTGGCGCGAATATTTTTTTCTGTGATTCATTCTAGTATTAATATCTTCTGATAATGTCTGAAGTCCGTGGATGTACATTTAAGTTGCATTTTATCTACCATACCGCGTAATGGAGGAACACACTTGAACTTTTGGGCTTGTGCAGTGACGAAGGTGTGTTAAAAAGTTACAGCATAATGTGACGTGATTTTTTGTGTGTTTTTGAAAATGATTAAGTTCATTAAAAATATCTAGAAATGTATGTTCAATGAGTGTTATTTCCACAACGTAATTAATTAAGGGAAAGTAATGACATGCGAAAACAGACTGTTTTGGCTAACCAATCCTACTACTAGAATCGCGAAGATCCTGGAGATAACTGTGCAAGGTGCAATTTATGCAACATTAAAAAATCCCTAAGTAGGCTGAGAGTTTAAACTGTGAAGGTAGGTCTAGATGTTTTTTTCAAATCTGTACTATGTGAAACAAAAATGTTTCCAGATTAGTGTCACAGCAAAGAAACTTCAGTTACAGCGAAATAAGATAGGTTTTTACCTCACATTTGTTCTTGGCGTCGTATTTCATGAATGAAATGAGTTAATTGCTAGAAGGGGAAGAAAGTTGTAGTTTGTTTCGACGAATCATTGAACAAAGTTTCGCAAAAACAACAGGTGCACATTACAGTATGTTTTTGGGATTCAAAGATTGATGGTGTAGTGACCAAGCATTACACGTCTGTTTTTAGACAACTTATTAAATGCTTTTAATTCTGGTATCGCGAGCTTTTCTCTCCATAACTTCACAACAACAGCATTTTAAAAGTGTAATGTTGTGAGGCGGTCAACCCACCATTTAGGCCTTTATTATTTAATGTCTTGTTTTTATTTTATTATTTCCTTATGTTTGACTTATTGAATTTGCTATTATCTATATAATTACTGTGAGGTATTGTTGACCTGTTGCTTGACTTTTTATCTGTACGCCTATCAGTTTTTGAAATTGTTAAATTGTATATGTATTTAATTTAGTTTGTTTAGGCTGAGGCAACTTGTGTTTTAATTTAAATTTAATAATATCATTTGCAGCTTAACTGTTATTGTATTGTAACTCGGGGCTGGGTGTATTGTTGGCAAGTATAGTTGGATGGCACAGGTGTGCCTGCCCAGTTCCAGGAATCGCTATATTTAGATTTTTAACTGTTTTTCTAATACTTTTACTTTTCACAAAGTGCACGTGCGCCGCCGCTCGTTGAGTGTGCGAGAGAGACAGTAATATGTTTGCGCGGGCTGGCTTGAGCCAATGAAAGGACACGTGGTTCAAATTTATTTAAATTTATGTTGTAAAGTATTATGTAATTATGGTTTTTAGAAGAATATTTTCACTTTTCAAGTTGTTTAAAAGTATAAAAGTTTATAATTTATTATTATATTTAATTTAATATTAATTTTCAGTTATGTTTTTACCTTGGTGCGCTGGGTGGCCGCTAGAGGCACTGCAGGGAGAGAGCAAGCTTCGGTGGGTCGGCCATGTTGACTTGGTTTTGGGACGCGGACGAAGATGGTTGTGCGGGCTGTGTGGGAGCGAGGTGGCGGAGCAGCCACATATACGTAGCTAATCTTTCTGTGCTGGTATCACAGAGTGGAGGGGTCGCACGTTTGCGAGAACATTATGGTTGAGATGTCGTGGCGTGTTTCGAACTTTGAAAATTTGTTTTAATTTTTCTTTTGAGTTTTGGGGCTGAGCTGTTCTCTCCCGGGAGCGTCAGGCTTAGACAATGATGGAGACTATTATGATTGAAATCTAAAGTTTCTGTATGTAAAGTTGTTTTTTTTTTTAAGTTAATTAATAGAAACAGTCACGCCAACAGGTTTTTAATTTCATGTAGACTACAGCAAACCTATACGATCACAACCGGCCACATCAGAGGTTATGTCAACAACGACGGTAAAGTAATTTCATCTTAGTGTTCACCTGACCCGTCACATTTTTTGGTCCCGTGACCAGGATCTTTGGTCAACAACGACGGTAAAGTAATTTCATCTTCAGTATGCGGAGACGTGTCACATTTTGGTGTAGTGACCAGGATGTTTGGTCAACGACGACGGCAAAGTAATTTCATCTTCAGTAAGCGGAGACCTGCTACATTTTGGTGCCGTGACCAGGATTTATTGTTATCTTCGTTAATCTTCAGCCGACGTGTTACATTTTTGGTGCCGTGACCAAGATACGTTGTTGAAGGCGAAGGAAGCTTCGTTCAGCCCGTGCATCACAACGTGAATTGACATAAGTGAAAATTGTTGTATTTGAATATTCCTATTACTGTGTTGCTTTGTAAATAGTGAAAATATGATAGAATTTCTGCAAGGTGAAGTTATGTTCATTAGTAGTGTCCATCTTCACAAAAAAAGGTAAATACGTATTAAGTATCACTACTCATCATGTTGACCAAACTATTGATTTTAGACATATAGTTTACTATGAAAATTTTTTCTACAGACATTGTAAGTAGTCCTACGTAAATTTTTGTAAGGTTAGTTTAAGTTGGGTTAGGTTATGTTAAAGTTAAATTAGGTTACAAACATTAAAGTAGGTCAGGTTAGGTTCCCTAACCTAAATTAGGCAACCTAACAAAAAAATTTTACGTATGACTTTTGGGGACATTAGAATTCGTCATACATAAACAATTTGTTACCTAACTTAACCTAGCCTAACAGAAACTTTTTTACATAACACTACTTATAACGTCCCTAAAAACATTATTATATGTAAACTATATGTCTAAAATCAATAGTTTGGCCGGGATATGATGGGTAGCAATTCTTAATCTTTACCCAAAAAATTTTTGCTGCAATTAATACAACCTGGTTAATTTTATTCATATTTTGTTGGTCAGGGAAATAAGAGCAGCTGACTGGAAAAGTCAGGAATTTTTTTACAGGTTTTGCTAGTCACCCTGTAAATGCATTAATAGTATTTCAACAAAATATTTATGTTTCTGGTAAAGGAAAAAAACAATTCTGCCATGAATTTCGTAAGTTTTAATTTACTTTTTTTTTTTTTTTTCAAACCTCAGAAACCATTTCTCGTCTTATGTGCGGAGTCGTCCTATATGCCAGCAAATACGGTATGTGCGATATACTAGATGTGAAGTGCTCCTATGAAGCTAATTTCATCAATGTGGAAGCTTTGTCAGACTTCAGCAGAGATTATCATCATCAACGAATGGTGGAATTTAAAAAACTGTTTGTCATGGCTGCCGTTGACGCTGTGAACATGAAATATGGGATATAAGCTGGGCCTAAAGATGGCGCTTAGGAAGTCCGTATGTTAAACGCTGTTTTACCAAATGTTAATTTTCCCAATTTTAACGGCACTCCGCAGTAGTGAACCAATTTTTCCAACTTGTTCACCTGTAGAAAGTTTGTTTACTTAATGAGTGCTCTCGTTGGGTATCTGCTTGGGATGATCCAGTCAATGTCGTTGCCTGAGGCTAGCTTAAAAGTGGCTTGGATACAAGCACTTGCCGCTTCCGTAAACTCACCAAGTTAGCTATAGCAGTTGTTGCCAGTCATATCAGAAAATATTTCAGCACTTCTGGCATTGGGGGCCTCAGTAAACCACTTGGATACGATCCTGTTTCCTGTACTGTGTAAGTGCCTGGACTAAAAGGTTCAGGTAGAGTGGGAAATGACATTTGGCTAAGGATTCACTAATGTGACTTCTTTCTGTAAGTTTCTGGAAAAATACTGTAGGGTTCAGGAAGTAGTTTGTGGTGCATTTCATATTGAACCCTTAAGAGCACATACATTTAACACTTTGAGTGCGACGGCCGTAATTTTACGTATTTCCATTTCCTCCGAGAAATGTGACGGCTGTAATTTTACGGAATTCATTTACATATTTTCCCCTGCTGCAGGGCATATTATTACGGCGCTCGTCTTTCTCGGGAGTGTTCTCTGGACGTCTGAGTACATGTAGATGCCGCTAGATCGGATTTGCAGCATGGTACAGGTACGTGGCAGGGGATCCTCGCCAGCGATGTTCGGCCGAGTTGTGGCAGGATCTAGGCGCATATGTATCTCGGGATTTCCCCTGCTAAGTGTTCAGAAGTCGCTGTATTTACATTTCACGAACACGTGATAGCATCGCGGTATTTTTACTTACTTTTCTGAATTGATCATTTCTTTTTACTATTTTTATCATCAAGTATTATTCACCATTTTTCATGCTTTTGTAATGAGCATATACAAATACTATGGCAAGTAGTACCAGCAAAAGTGACTCGCAAGACGATCTTGATGTTAGCGATGAAGACCCAGAATACATTTTATCTGCAACTGAAAGTGATTCAGGTAACTGAATAATTTTTATTGCTTATTTTGTTGTGGAGGCTGGTCAAATTTTCCTGTTATTGTGAGGACAGGTAATGTTTTCGGAATGCAAACACTGAAAGCAACAAATAACATTTTTTATTATTTACGAGTGGTTTTACTTGTATTTTGTGGTATTTGAGCATATGTGAAGGGTATATCAAGCTTGTTATTCACAATTCCAGTGAAAACTAACAGAATGCAAATATTGAAAGCAACAAATAACACTTTTTATTATTTACGAGTGGTTTTACTTGTATTTTATGGTATTTGAGCATATGTGAAGGTTATATTAAGCTTGTTATTCACAATTCCAGTGAAAACTAAACATCTGTATTACATTCAATTACAAGTTGCAAACAGTCACTTTTCATTTTTATGCCAATGTAGGCTGATTCCTTGCAATGACTGGAAGGTGCAACCAGCCCTTTGTTTTACTATATAAAAAATTAATTTTTACTGGTATCTTTTTTGCTTCAGAGAGTGATGAGACAGGATCACAAAGTGAGGCTGAGAACACACCCAGTAGTTCAGTACATGTTGGCAGCCCGAGGGGAAGAAGTAGAATAAGAAGAGGTGGGGTAAGTAGAGGAAGCTATTGTAGTAGAAATAGGAGCAGAAGAAGAATCCATAGCAGATGTAGTGTGCGGAAATAAAGTACCGATTCTCAAAATGGATGGACAGAAATTGATTTTGACTCAACTGTGAAGACATTCGCTGGAGAGATGGGTGTTGCTCCAGAAACTGATCTGGATGAACATAGTGCACCATTAGATTATTTTTCTCATTTCATTAGTCCTGACCTTATCAAGCATATAAAACTAGAAACAAATTTATATGCTTGCCAAAAAAAAAAAAAAAGAGAAATTTGAACCAAATTTCACCAAAGAGTAGAATAGGAAGTTGGAAGCCAGCATCAATCGGGGAGATAAAAAAAGTTTCTGGCAGTAATAATTTATATGAGTGTGTCTGAGAAACCCATCATGAAAGATTACTGGAGCACCACACCAGTGATTTCTTGTAACTTTTGTCCAAATTTGTTGTCTAGGTACAGATTTCTATCACTTCTGTCAAATTTTCATTTGAACAACGACGATCAAATGAAACAAAAAGGGGTGCCTCTTTTTGATCCATTGCACAAAGTTCGTCCTCTCATTGACACACTGCATCAGAAATTCCAAACCTCACGTCAAGTTGCAGAAGACATTACAATAGATGAAGGGATGTGTGCATACAGGGGCAGGCTCTACTTCAAACAGTACATGCCGCAGAAACCAATTTGTTATGGTATAGTAGTGTATATGTTGTCCAATTCTAAAACTGGGTACTTGTGGAACTTTGAAGTTTTTTGTGGACAGAACAATGTAGTTACTGAAGTTGTTGTTAGATTGCTTGGTAATTTGGTTGAGAACGGCCATATCCTGTATACAGACAGTTACTACGCATTCCCTTCATTAGCCCTGGAGTTAGAAAATAAACAAACAGGTTTGGTGGGAACCGTTAAAAAAAACGGCATTGATATGCCTCATGCACTCCGTAAACCAGAACTACAGAAAGGAGAACACATTTTCCGCAGGAAGGGGAATATGATGGTGCTCTGCTGGAAGGACAAAAGAGATTTTTACATTCTTAGCACCAGACACAAAGCTGATATGGTAACGTACTCTGACAGAAGAGAAAGATTGATGACCAAGCCAGCTGTTGTAGTCAGTTATAACTAACTCTAAGAAGTTCGGTGTGGACCTCACTGATCAATGTATGTCATATTGTGCGTTCAACCATAGGTCTGTGAAATGGTGTCAAAAGGTAGCATTTAATATGATTCTTATTTGTATTTCTAATGCATGCATAATGTACAATCAAGTGAAACCAAAAAAGATATCAATCACAACATTCATGAAGTGAATTGCCAGTCACTTGGCAGTATTAGAAGAAGACCCTGAAGAAGATCCTTCCCATTCTGGAGCCAGTTTATCCAGACTTTCAGGGAAACATTTTCCAGAGAAAATACCTGTGCCAGAGGGACGATAAGTGAAGCAAAAGAATTGTAAGGTGTGCTCTGAAAGAGGAAAAGCAAGGACTGGAAAGGCAGGACGCAAGGGCACAACTTGGCAGTGTAGTGTATGCAAAATTGCTGTGTGTATTGAGCCATGTTTTTCTCTTTATCGTTCCAAAAATAACTATGTGTTATAAATGTTGTAACTGCACAAGTGTTATCCCCAAAACGAACACAAATTTGTGTTAATAAGGAACTATATGAACAGAGATTCTCATATATACTGTAAAATCAGAATTATGTCCAGGTTTTGTTTTTTGTATTAAAAAAAAAAGGTTGTGTATAAAACAATTTCTTAAAAATTTCAAAAATATAGAAAAATTATATTTTAGATACTGTTTTAAAGAGGAAACTGTAAACTTAAAAATATTCAAAACTTTATTAAATTTTTATTTCAAATTTTTAAAATTAAATTGTATAAAAATTGCTTAGTCAGTTTTTTTTTAAAGGACAATAATTTTATCCTCAGCACTCGAAGTGTTAAGCAGAACCTCCAACCCTTTCTAAGAACCGTACTAATTTTCTCCTCATTTCAACTCAGTCTAATGTTCAGACTTTCAAAACTTAAATCCACAGGATCGTTTTTCTGTTGTGAAGAAAGAAAAGTTGTGTTTAAACTTTAATAAAAATTGGCCTTCAAGTTTATGTTGTAAATGTAGTGGTGAGCACCACACCCTACTACATTTTGAACATGATCATGTTGATGATGAAGTACAAGGGACAGACATCTTATCAGTCTGCTGGAGAAATCCTATCAGCAGTCTCCTCAGTCACATCTGCTTTTGCTATATCCTATCACTCCTTTTTTTGTCAACAACTCAGGTAGAGATCTTTGATGTCAAAGGCAATTGACTTGTTCTGGGGCTTTGTTGGCCACAGCAAGTCTGGCTAGTTTCTTTACTGAGTATTGTTGCGTGCAAAAAGTGTGTTTACATCGTGAGAGAACTCATTTGGCAGTCAGTGTTTTATCAAACACCCAACTGAATGTATCAAAATGCTTGTGCTTCAAATAATTGCACCAGTTGGCAGCATTGGTCCTCAGTTTACATTTGACGTACTCATTTTCCCTTAAGTTCGTCACTAACATGAATCTAGCTGAGCCTTAATTTGATGTGTCTGGTCCCTATTGACCTTTTCATTAGTACGATTCTTGTCCCCTTATTGGTTTTGGGTGGCAGAATTAAGGGCCGTCTTGTAGTCTTGTAGTGTTAGATTCAGGGTCGTATCTATAAGCAGCTTTCGGTTGTTATCCAATCTCCGAAAGTCTGGCCAAAACGCACTATAAACCTCTTTCGGTGGTTGGTTGACTGTCTGAAAGTGAAGAGCCATCCACTTTCAGGTGAATGTGGTCAGACTGTGATTCAAAAGGCTGTTCAGCTGTTTTCATTGTGTTTTTGATATCAATGGCTGCGGATTTCATTCTTCTCTGGAATAACCTCCACCACTGTAGTGCTTTTATTCTTACTTTAGTCCGGGTGTAAACAAACAAGGTCAATATTATTCCACCATGAATGCCAGTGATTGGTTGCTGTCAGAACTAAGTTGATGGCTGGCTACAAGTGAATCTAATAACAATAGACCTAACACAAATCACTAATGTATTATGTAAGTTATGTGTGTACTTAACATTGTTGGTCACTGGCAAATTCTCATTAGCTTTTATATCAGCAAACCCTTTATTTATAGTTGGGGCTTCATTACACAAGAAAAACGAGTGAACTTATTTCGCACAGCAGTTTTAACAAAACTGTCACAAAAAATCTTACCAAGTACACTTTGTTCCAGTTTTCTCTTCTTTCTGATTGTCACTTGTTTTCCTTTAACTTGAATTATTTTTGTGCACTGAAAATACTGGCAGTGCACACCCCCATCATCTCAGCTATAATAGCAGCTAATTCCGTCACAAGCAATGTCTGATGCTGTTGACAAAGATAATTAAATACATTCAGAAGGATTATCTTTTACACCGCTCTGTAACTTTTCCCTGAGCATGTTACACGACACCAGCGAACAATTCTTGAACGTGACGCGCTGTAATCCTCGATCGAAACTGTAAGGTTAGAGACCAGATTTGTCGACATAACAGCAGGACTGCAGGACGCATTCAATAACCATGGGTACAGACTGTTCACTGCTCATGATGCCTTCACGGGTTACAGATTACTGGTCTTGTGCTTTAAAAAGTAGTGTGGAAAATTATACATATAAGAAATGCACACCTGGTAGTAAAACGTGTAGGTTGTTGCGAAATATATATTTCATCCCTTGATAAGAAATAGACGTGCAATGATTAAGTTTTGTAAACGGGAATTACTCTCAGAAGCAAACTGACACAGCGCTTGTAGGATGACTTATCACAATTGTTTAACCTACGTGTATTTTTTTTACACAAGCTCTAAAGTAAAAGTAAAGGTTAAGTTACAGGTAGTCCTTATGCTTCGGCCAAGAGCTTTAAGGGCATGTTCCTGAGTTTTTTTTTCAGACTGGTGACAATAACTCAAATATTTTTTAACCAAAAGCTTTGAAAAAATTTGAGACAGTGTGCAGTCACACGATGCACAATACTGTGGATGTTTTTTTTTTAAATAATGTACTATTCATCAGCAAAAAAATATTTTGCTTCTTTTTTGCTAATTTTCACGACAGAAAACGTGGTACTTTGGATAATGAAATCTAAAAAACAGTTCAGTACATTTCATAAAAAATTCAGCTACAAATTATAACATATAAGTGTCACAACTGTGGAGCAAAATTTTGATAGTACTAAGTAGCATTAAAATATATAGTTTCGAAATCACTGCAAAACTCTGTAACAAGGCCTTAACTGAGAAATCGCTGAATGACAGCTTACTGGTGCAAGACTGGAGGCTGATTATTGATGTTTTGCTAGACTTTCAGTCAAATAATTTAGTATTCTGCTGATATGAAACAAATGTATCTGAAAGTTTTTATCCATCTAGAGCACAAAGATTACCAATTCATTGTCTGGTGGTTCTGTGATACTGATCCTATTGCAGACTATAGGTTGAAAACTGTTGCTGTAGAGTATCTTCGGCTCTTTACTTAGCTATTCGTACATTGCAGTAGCTAGCTCCGGATGAAGCAGCAATCTTTTGTATTGCATCTCTTCTGCAATCCTACATTTATGTTGATAATGTCACAGGTTCCAGCTCAACGGACTCAGCATTGGTTGTTAAAAGAAACTGATTTCCTTTCTTTCCAAAGGTGGCTTCAAGGTATGGAAATTCATGAGCAACCTTCCCGCTCTTCTTATGTGACTTCCACCTGAAGATGTTGAGACACTACAAATGTTAATTTTCGATTCTTAGGGTCAGGCTATTGTCAAAGCCTTAGGTTTGCTGTGGAACTCAGTGTTGGACACATTCACGTACAGGATTCAAGGTAGTTTTGACCTTGCCACAGAAAGAATCATAATTTCCACAATGGACCCCTTGCATGAAATTTTAAATACATTGAAATGTATGCCATGTTGTTAACAATGTAAAAATATGAAGATACCAAATAGAATTTTTCTTTTAAACATTATAGTTTAGGAATGGGAAGCAAGCAAAGTTCTGGGAAGCAGCAGGCGACCGAAAACATATTTTGATTGGTCCACGTCACAAGCCATACGGTCAGCACTGGTCATATAAATGCTTAAACTAGCATGGCAATCAATGGGTAAAGTGTAGCGTATTTTTATGGTACTTGGCTACTATTTTTAAGGATCCGGGTTCAAAACTCACGTATTTCATGTATTTTTTATACAATACTTTTAGATAGTTTTAGAGGTATCTGATAAAAAAAGTTTTATTAATTTTTTTAAACTATCTATTTTCCATTTTCACAACCATATTAATACGATGTCTGAAAGAAACAGCGATTTAAATTGAATGTGAATCGCGGAAGTGATATTTTTATGTGATCTAGTAGGATAGTGTACCTACGTTAAAATAATAGGTCATGTATGGTTAAACTTGCATTTAGGCTAAATTTGTTTATTTTGTGCATGTTCAATCACTCGTTACTTCACCTATTACGTAATGAACACGTCATTAGTGGTACCACAGTGCTGCAGTAGGCTTATGTTATACTGCTATACAACATAAATAACATTTTTTTGCGGTACTCTAAACCAAAATCACAAAATAGCCCAGAAGTATCCTTTGCTGTATAAATTTATGTATTGCGTATGAACCTAACATTCGTAATGAAATACAAAATATAATTGGACAATGGCGGGAAAGGCTGCTAGGCTACTAATTACAAATAAAACAGAAAGAGTTGTGCACAAGTACTCACAGGATGGTACTTGCAGATAGAAACACACACACATAAGACGAACACATTTCTCCGCGGACGCGCGGTCACAACGTTTCGCAGACTACATCTGCTTCATCAGGTGAGTGGAGGCACACTGAAGTCTATTGTCCAGCGGTGGTTGATAATTAGTACACCTAGCAGCCAGAGGGCGAACTAAGCTGCGGCGGGAAGTTTGAAATGAGGGTTTGTTATCTGAGGTTAAGGCCAGGTGGCTGTCTGAATTTTGTAATGTATTGTTGTGCCAGTTCCCAGCATCTTAATTCTGCTTTGTTTTTGTTATTCAACTGTGGTAGGGCCTTCACCACTCTGGTTGTATAACAGGAATCAAAGTTGGAGTTATGAAGTGCTGCATGTGCAGCAACTGGCTTCTCATGTGGATCAACCTCCGATCCAGCTATGGCTTTTTTGGTGTCAGCTCTGTGGCCATTCATCCTCTGGCTAAGAGTGTTGGTGATTAGGCCGATATACTCTGCATTGCAGTGAGTGCACTGTAGCTGGTAGATGAGGTTTTCAGTTGCACAGTTGTAGCTTCCTGGTATGGGGTAGGTTTGATTAGTCTGTCTGCTATTGAATGATGTGGAAGGTTGATGTCTTGCACAGGAGCCCTTGTAATAAACCGTGCTGCGGCTCAGATAACAAACCCTCATTTCAAACTTCCCGCCGCACCTTAGTTCGCCCTGTGGCCGCTAGGTGTACTGATTACCAACCACCGCTGGACAATAGACTTCAGTGTGCCTCCACTCACCTGATGAAGCAGATGTAGTCTGCGAAACGTTGTGACAACGTGTCCGCGGAGAAATGTGTTCATCCTATGTGTGTGTTTCTATCTGCAAGTACCATCCTATGAGTACTTGTGCACAACTCTTTCTGTTTTATTTGTAACAAAATATTATTGATTATATAAGATATTAAATTTGGATAAAGAATCGACGGTTCTATGCAAAATCTGAGAAACAATATTATACTAACCCGAAAGATTATTGAACACACTTAAGTTTTCCAATATCAGCCCAGAGAGTAACCATTGCACCATCGTGGTCGACACTTGGTGTGGTTCTTTTGTAAAGTAAATATATGGGTATTAAATAATTAAATATAGTAATGGTATGTGCCAGTAAACAGGTTTATTTAATGTTTTATTGCATACTACAGTGCCCGGATATTGCTATGATATTGTGCGATATAACAATGTGCGTAACACTAAACTTTTATAAAACCTCAGACTCTAATACATTTGAAATATAACATCTGTTACATTTTATGATTAACTATGTATATATAACTAAACAAACCACCGTAACAGACTTAAAAATCGTATTTTATTGACCAAGCGTAGTCTGGCATTCCACCGGAGTGTGACAGCAGTCAGATAGCTTGCCAAGGCTCCATGTGTACTATGGTTTGTGACTTCACTGGACGTTTCTGCGGGCGTTTTAAAAGCGCAAACTTTAAGTAGCTGTAGTTACCTCAAATTGACTTCAAATTTAAAAATTTCAACACACATGGATTTCTTTTTGTGTGCACGTAGTGTGGATGTTCTCATTGAAATTCACTTGGGGGTCCATTGCATGTGTTTTTGAGTTGTGTGGTTGGCTTTGCCCTCTGTAATTGTTCACCAAACATTTGCTGCAAATTCTGTGGCTTAACTCTGTTGACTTGGATTCTGAACCCCTTTCTGAGCTAGCAGCATGATGGCAACAATTCAAACAGGAACTTCTATTTCTGACAATTATTGTTATTCCTCGCTACATAAAAGGTTTTGGGGAGTGTGTGTATGATGTTCACAGTTTTTTTGCATAGCTCTGAGACAGGCAATGCAGCAGAGATCTACTTATGTATCATGGGTTCTGACAACCAAATCAGCACTTAGTTGTTAGTTTGAAAGTCTGAGATAGCACCTGTCAAGGTCCAGTCCTTTCCTCGACTAGAGTTGTGTGGTACTTTACCGCTGGCATGCCTGCTCGATCTTGTCGTTGTAACCCATGAAAAGGATTTCTGCTTTTCATTAGTTACAGCATGGACAGACCCCTGAAAGATTTTAACCTGAATCAACTCATCTCCATGTCAATTAAAATAGCTTTTAGGTGAACAGAGTAAATGAGCTTCAAGGCACGACACCCTCATCTTGGGGGCAAGATGTATCATCCGAGGATAATCCCACAGACAGTGCCTCATGTGGCCTCTTACCTACACACTTACTGAACTCCCATTTGTGGTGGACAGGTCCATCATGGTTACAAGAGCCAGCTCAGCATTGGCATTCCAATTCACAACGTAATTTCAGTTGAAGTTGACCTGGCCTGGAGCACAAAGTTGTGACGTTAGTTAGAACTGTGACACTAAATCAGGACATAAACCAGCTGGTAACAAGATTCAGTCATCCTGCCAAGTTGTTGAGGGTTACTGAAATTGTGTTGTGCATCATCCACTGTTTGCGTAGCTCGCAGTCAACATGCTTGAGTGGAATCAACACACCCTTAGAATTGGATCATGTTTTAAGGTTTTGACTGCTTCAGAATGTCTAATTTATTTCAAGCAGACACTGATCTGCTTAAGTAGTAACAGCGCATCTCTCCCTAAGTTTGAAACTTTGTGGCGTTACTGGATGAGAATGGATTGATTAAGGTAGGTGGTTGATTGCTCCAAGCTAAAATTCCGTTTGAACATAAGCATCTAATGCTGCTGCCAAAATCTGACCTTTGACTTGTGCCTCACTTGGACACGAATACAAGATGGGTTGGGGAGTCAGGGTTGTTATTACCTTCAAAATAAAGTTAGGCCAACATTCCAGACTTCAAGTACACTACTATATTATAAATTCGATACACAAATTAATATTACAGTGGTGCGAAGTTCCCATTCCAAGCGCAAACATTAACATAAAACACAATTAAAAGTTATTTCATGCAACCCCTTGATGTGCCGTTGGTACAAACTAATCAAACCAGAAATTAACAAAACTCAGAATAGGTAGACACGTGACTTACCGAGAAAACATAACTAGAACGACCCAAATATATAACAAAATGCAAAAAGTAGAAACAAACGTACAGATGGAGTGCCGAGAGAGCGAGGCAACAGGCAAAGACAGAGGATAGCACCGGAGTGCCGAGCCAAGGCAAGCGCGTAGGTGCCAGTGGGTGGGAAGCGGGAGTAGGGAAGAGGGGAAAGAGGAGCTGACGGGAGTGGGGGCACGAGCGGCTCCGAAGATGCCCTACCTCGCCCGAGTCTGAGGCGAGCCGGCGACGAAAGTTCTAAGGTAGAATGGCGCTCACACATGTTTCCATCACAAATTGAAGCACTTCCTGCTTGAGGATAAGTTCATACATCATACATGACTCAATCCAGAGTCCAAAATGCAAGGGCTGGGGAAACCCCCAGCACAGACTGACCTAATCATAGGTCACTCTCATGAGATAAATCTTAGGAGTTTAGACACTTAGCGGCATTCTTGGTGAACAGTTTTGGATTTTGGGTAATAAACGATGCCATTACTTACTTGCTGCAGACACGTATTTGTTGCTTCATGCAAAGACCCTCTTCTGCTCAACCTAGAATGGGAGATTTGGCAGTCATGAGGGTACAGCAAGTCAAGCGTCTTGTTAAGTCAGGTTTTGACTACGCTGGACCGATCTAGAGTGCTAGAGTGCACAGGGAAACTGTCTTGGAGGCTTATTTTTCCATGTTTGTATGTTGTGCTACCAAGGCAGTCCAATTTTGAGCTGGCTTCTGATGTATCCACAGAGGTGTTTCATGATGCTTGCAAGCGCTTCATTGGTAGGTGAGGGAGATCTTCAGACATATATTTGTATTCTGGTACAAACTTTGTAGGAGCATAGAATCACCTCAAGGAGCTCCAACAGCTATTGTCATCTCCTGTTCATCAACAAGCCATTATTGATGCAGTGTCCCAGCTCAGTATTACCTGGCACTTCAACCTTCACTGTTACTCTTCACTTGGTGACCTTTGGGAGACTCAAGTCAACTCCTTATACACCCATCTACATAAAGTGATTTGTGAACCTGAAGAGTTGTATATTGTGATGGTCCAGATGGAAGCTACTTTGAATTTCAGGCAGTTGTGTCCATTGAGTAGTGATCTGAATGACATCAGTGCTTTGACAACTTGTCGTTTTTTGACATTGGAACCATTGGCAGCATTGCCAGGACCTGACCTTGGAAATTTCCAGCTAAATATATTAAATTGATGACACCTTGTGGAGCTGCTATAGCAGGCCTTCTGGCAACACTGGCACATACTATTTGCACATTGTCCAACAACAGCATAAGTGGTATGAACCAGTAACTGCTCTTGCACCCAACAAACTTGTGCTGCTGGAAGAAGACAGACAGAGTACCACTGCTATGGTGGCACCTAAAGCATACCCAGGAGCTTCACCCTGGGTAAGATGGTATATCAAGATGGGCTACTGTGTGCAACACCACTGGCTCACTAAAAGGTCCTGTAGTCAAGATTTTTTCTGTACCATCATATTGAAATGACGTTTCAATGTGGGCAGATTGTTAAAACTATATGTTTATCATTTTGTGTGTGTTACTGACTCAATTTAAAATTTGAAATAAACAGTGCAATCCGGGAACTACTTGGGTGAACACTACAACTTTAAATTTCCTGAGCTGCCAACTCATGGATTTTAAGTTGGCTGCACTTGTCCAGCAGCATCTGCCAAGAGTTGATAACCTTGATCTTCGAGCAGAAAGTCAGTAGATTAGAGAACGTTATGGCGGTTAGTAGTGCTATAGGGCAGCCTCAGTGTTTACCATTGTTTAGGTATTTCATTTGCGTTAAATTTTGTATACAGCACAATTTGTTAATTGTGCGTTAACAATAATCTTGGATGGTGCATTCTATACATTTAACTCCGTAACTATGACATTCGACTATAGTAGAATAAACAAAATATTGCTGAACTGCGACATGCGACTTTAGTCAGACACCGAATTAAATGACTGTAATCACTAGGCACATGGTTTACTCACTTGAAAATTAACCAAAAATAAACTATTTACGAAAAACCAATTTGTTTGTAATATTTAACACTATCTTGGCATAATGAAAAGTTTTTATCCCGCAGCGAAAGAGTTGGTTTTTCCTTGACATTGGTAAAGTATAATTTGTGCAAAGCCTGTGTTAGGTTGTGTGTGAGTTCATATATGCAAGAGCACTGTAATCATGTTGCTGAGAAATAGTATTGTACACGGGCACAAAAAAAACATTTTTCCATGGATGAAACCAAAAGGACTCTGAACGTTATATGTACATCATTGTTGGTTATGAGTATGCTGCATGGAAATGTTTTAGCAATGTGCCTGAGCAAGAAAATATAATGGTGTATTTTTAAACACTGTAGTCACACTGCTGAGGAATAGCATTGTGTGAGCAAGAAAAACATTTTTGTGTAGATGAATCAAAATAGAACTCCCGAACACTTGTTGTACATCATCATTTATTTTGTGAGCTTGCTGCATGGAAACATTTTATCAATATGCCTGAGTGACAAAAAATGTATTTTGAAGCAACTACTGTTATGTATGTGACCCAAAAATGGCCCCCCTCATAATTGTCATACCCCCAGGTTTCTCTAGGTCCAGTTTGGTTCAGTTAATGTGACAATTATGCAAGTAGTAGTGGCAAATTTTTTCAGACAGATGTGCAGCCTGTACATGCCAAAATACTGGGATTTTATTAAATCTGACATACTTACAAGTGTGTTCTCAGTGATATGAAACTAATTACCTAATGAAAAATGTAATGGCATCACATCAAGTAACAGATAGTGACATCAGAGAATTAATAGCTTTTATTTCATTGTTTACTGGTTAAGTGAATAGGTAAGTATTCCAAAAAATAATAAATAAAAATTTCGAATTTAAGTACTAAGAATTATAAAAGTGGTGATAAATTTCTGTGTAAAATGTAATGGAGGTGTTAAATTATTGTTAAAAAAAGAAAGGTATTGTACATTTTTGTTATGAAAATAAAAGTGGTGTTAAATTTCAGTATTTAAGTGATGTTGGTGTGAGAATCATGCAAGGTGTTAGTTGGCTGGTTTTTTGGAGCGTCCTGTTTTTCAGTTCTCTTCATTTTGAAACTACCCGATATTCACCTCAATCACACTCTTGGCTCTCAAAATCTATTTGTTACGACATCCCATACAGTGTGTATAAAGTTTTATGCACTCTCCTTCAGAAATAAATCTGTCGGTGTAATGCAATGATACTAGTTTCAGGGTGTCCACTCGTCGGGAAAACTGGGAAAACCGGGAATTGTCAGGGAATTGGAGTTCATCAGGGAAAATTCAGGGAAATGTCCAGGAATTAGACAATGTCAGGGAACTTCCTGAATTAATAATTTTGTTTAGTAAGATAACCCACTTATAACAGTTAAAAAAATAGACGCTAATTTTAAAATAATATTTTAAAAGCTTTACATTATATAATTTTTTGGAACTCGTTGCTACAAAAGACGTTAGAAAGCTTTCCACGACCCTAGGAAACAAAACCTGAACCACACAACGCACAGGCTCTTCCAAGTGCATTCAACCAATCATTTGCTCTCGCTGGCATTTATCCACGGCGGCTGTTCTAACCTAATACCGTGCCCCCACGATTATAGTGGCCATCTTGTGAAACCTTAACAGCGTGCCTCTGGGCTGTTTACTGTGTCAGCGCCAGTCGCCAATGCAATTACGTTTTACAACACTTTCAACTGTTAAATATGTACACGGCTAATAAATAAAGTAACCCCGGAGGAGGTTAGTGACTAAGGTTTCTATTAATTGGATGGACTTTTCTCATTGTCACAGTAGTATTAAAACGTTTGGAACGAAAGTGGGGAAGACGTGACGAAGGCAGAAGCGCCATAGGGAAGAAAAAAAAATGAATAGTGTATAGTCGCACGTGCTTAGTGCTTTAATTTGTTAAGTGAATTGGTATGATAAACATACAGTTTTTTTAAGATGTATAAGCGGTAAACGTTGGTGTCAATTGTTTTAGTGCTACAAATGTATAATTTTTCTGTTTTGAAAAATGGCTGCACCGAGAAGAACCAAATTTAATGAACGGTGGTTACTAAATGGTACGTTTTCTTCGTGGTTGAAACCTATGCCTGAAGACATGTATTCGGCATATTGTACAGTTTGTAAAACTTCGATAGCTCTTAGCAACATGGGCAAGCGTGCTTTGATAAGCCACATGGCAGAGAAAAAACATGAAGCGGCTGTCTCATCCAAAGCACAATCGGTGAGTTTAAAAACATTTTTTAACACTGCCACCAAGCAGGATTCACAGAATATAGACAATAAGCCTTCTATTCCTGTAGAATCTGTAACACCATGTTCTTCAAATTCTGTTGTGCAGTTCGTATCACATGGAGAACCATAACCATCTACTAGTCTTAATGTATTTGTTTTGAAAGAAGAGGTTACAAAAGCAGAAATAGTTTGGTGTATGCATTCTGTCATGCAAAACCACTTATGCGTGGAAGTGAATCTAGTGTCTCATTGTTCCTTATCATGTTCCCAGATTCAGAAATCGCTTCAAAACTTAAATTACATAAAACTAAAATTGGCTACACAATATTATATGGGTTAGCACCTTATTTTCATGAAGAGCTTCTTGAAATGTGTAATCAGTGTCAGCATTTTGTAGCAGGTTTCGATGAATTTCTGAACAAAGTTTGTCAGAAAGGCCAGATGGATGTAATGGTGAGGTTATGGTCAGACAAGGATAATGAAGTGTGTACTCGTTATTTTGGGTCTGTTTTTCTTGGCCATGCAACAGCTGCTGATTTATTAGATGGCTTCATTAAGGCATTGGGTGGGCTTGATATAAAGAAGCTAATGCAAGTTTCAATGGATGGCCCCAATGTCAACAAAAAGTTTCTTCAAGATCTGAAACTTTATTTGAAAGGAGATCCTGACATGCCAGTGGTACTCAATGTAGGGACATGTGGA
>PNEQ01006080.1:0-29981 GCA_003012365.1 Medauroidea extradentata
TAAAACGATAACTAAACAATACACTACCATGATCAACTTTACTATTGTACATTAACTCTATACAGTTTTGATACATTCATTATAAAATACTTATTATTAGTGTTAACACTCTAGAGATCTCTTTCCATTCACACTTGTTTGACATATACTTTATGCATAATTACAGCGATAACTACTACTAATTACGGGGGCTGCTACAATATGGCTCTCATCCCCAAATGTATGGTATTCTGTTTAGCTAGCATCATAACTACTCACTAACAAAGCTAACACAGCACACTGTATGTGTTCATTCATAAGTGTTGTTCTAGAAACACCATCTTGTAACATGCATGTAGCCATGGCCTGCAAAAAAAGTTTCAGTGTTGCAACATGTTACAAAACCCATTCTCTGCGGCTTTGACATATTGGTGAATTCAAGCCACTTATTATCCTAGCTATAAAATGTGGCTCGTACAGCAGAGTGTTGTATACACTCTTCAGTGCGTGCAGTGAGTCTGTCTTCACTTGAAAAATACTGAAGACAATACTCGCAAATCCAAATTTTTCCTGTATTTTTATTGAACAGGTTGTGCACAAGATGATCTAGAGTTTTTATTGTTACAAAATGTAAATGGGCAGTACTTCCTCTAGCACAAAGTGCCAAAATATTTACCTGGCACTGTCTTTGCACAGGAGACTTATGAAGAGGAACTATGCGAGTGTAAGTCATGTTAGTGCACGTTCTGTTAATAATATTTGTGTCTTTGCCAATGCAAGCATACACATTAACACGAATATTGTTCATCTCCTCGAAACGTTTCACCTGATGTAGCATCATAGTTGTCGTAAATACTGTCTTAGGGTCGGGGTAAGAGTTGTGCCTTTCACAATAGCACGAAGCGGGATACAAACCTGCAACCATACTGTACAAAAGCAGTCGTTGGTAGGACAGTCTATGTTGGTGCAAACTTTCCTGTTGCTGATAAACGCAGTAAGTTTGGTGTGCGCAGTGCCTCCTGTGTACGGCGTATACTATGATATATGCACGTCCAGTTCTAGGAGGGACTTTAAGGCCCACTCACTGCCGTGCTCTGCAAACTCCGTGAAATTATTTGTAAGCACAGGAATAAACTCCTCGTCATATATTTCGCCTGCATCTGAGGTCTCGTGAAGCGCGAGTAATTTGGAAGAGATATGAGACGTTTCTGGGGTAGTTAACTCTGCCAACCTGCCTTTACTAAATTTACCACTCAGAGACACATAAACTTTAATGGGCCGGCGTTCCGCGATAGTAAAGCCAGGAATGGCTCTCTACACCTGTTGAAAAAAGTGTTTAAATCCATGTCTCTCTCAACCCGATCATTACTGATACACGCGTCAAGGGGCTAATTTTCAAATGCGGTTTCCTAGAGTGTGTGAGTGGTGGTGGTGATAAGCGCTTAACATCAACAGCTGGCAAGGTCGCTGTGACGGATAACTGACATACCGGCCTCACCAACATTCAATACACAGATGCACTTAACAGTACAATACATCTTTATGTTACTGTTTAAATTTAAATATATCAAAAATAGATAAACTGCACTGTGTTCTTTAGCCAATTATGCAAGAAGAAAAAAATTATATAATAAAATTCACATTAAGTTATTAGTTGTTTCGGTAGCTCAGTCGGTAGAGCATTACAGTGAAATTTTAAAGATCCAATGTTCAAACCCCTATCGAGATAACTTTTTAAAAAATCCCCAATATGAATTTAACCTTAGATTTTCAGCAACCAACTGAATTACTGAGATTTAAACACGCAAATGCCATTCATTAATACATAAAATCACACACACATACAAACATTGAAACATACATACAAGTAATGATACATAAAATCACACACAAACAGACATTTACAGAAGCACATTCATGCATACATTCAAACATGTAATGCTACATAAAATCACTTATTCACTGGCACACAAACACTAATTCATACATTACCTGCATATATACACTTAATGCTACATAAATTAACTTACAAGCATACACACATTTACACACAAATACACACTTTCATGTAATTGTAAATTAAAATCACTACATGCATTACATTTACTTATCGTCAATATATATTAATTTCATAAAACAATGTGTGCGTAATTAAAGCAAAGAGAAATAAGTTCTTTAATTTAAAGATATTCAAACATGAACACATACATACGCTCGTACATATGTACAGTTTCGTACATTCAATTATTCGGATACCCACTGCTAATAGTTAGTATGTAGATACATGTAGACATAACAAGGTGCTTCTTGCATTTGTTACAATTTTGTTCAAGAAATACACAATGATGCGAGAGACATATATCATTCATATTGCATACCCTACTGTAAGGTGGCGACTGAAAAAAATTATCTCATAGATGTTTCTTCTGACACAAAAAAATTGAGGGTTGTGGAGAATTATGTTAGCAAAATGAAAATGGAGGAAGTGGCAATGTGTTCCGGAAATGAGGCCATATATATTTTACCTGTCACTTAACTCCATTTAGAACAATTTTTTGTGTTTTGAAGACAACAGTAATAAATTGTAGAAATTTATGGGGCGCAAGTGTGTCGTTTGACACACCCCTACCGAAAATTAAGGAAGTAGTAATGGGTTCTGGAAGAGGCTTACATTTATTTTTCCTCCAACAACTCCCTTTTGAACATGTGTGTGTCATTAAGTGACTTAAAATTTATTATTGCAAGGGGAGGTGGTTAACGTGCTCCCCTGCAGGTAGCTACATGCCTGAAGTGTTAGATACCAGCAATTAAAAAAAAATAATGCACATAAATTTTCTTTAAACATTTATAAACGCAAACTCTGCAGTACATTACAAAGTATTTTATACAAACACTTATTTACAATTTTTTGAGTGTTAGGATCGTTCTTTAATCTTCTTATCTTTGTAATGCAAGACATCCTGGCACGCCATCACGCGCTGTGAGGTGACGTGACATATGGCGATGCGATGCACAACATGTCACAGTCTTGGGCTGTGAAGCACGATGCTGCTCGCCTGCACGGTGTTCAAGTTATTGAAATGCTCGTAGATCGCATCCACAGTACAAGAAAGAGGTGCTGAGTCCTACACATGATAAATTAATGAAACACTTATTTATGTCTTCACAAGCGATGAAAACATGCCCGCGTTCATCCCCTGTAGGAAAGACAGAAACCTTAATGTGAAATATTCCGTCACACGATTCTGTAAAGTGTTGTAAAATGCCTGAATACCAATAAGCATATTCGATGCTGCTGATGCCTTGTTTAACACTCACGTACGGATTTTCTTTGTGTAATTTCATGTTTCAGTCGCCGCAGAAATGTAGGCGTAGGTTGGCGGCGAATGACGAGTCCAGTAACCGCCAAATCGCGCTGTATTGCTCGAAGTTTACAGCTTAAAGGCTCGGCAGCAACTGATGTTAGGTTTTCCGAAACATGAACTTCGTAAGGAAACGTTGTGTGCATCGTAGATGTGTAACGAGATGTAATTTTGTATGCACATGTACACAATAAAAGCAGAAACACTTACATTAAACTTTGTCACCCTTCAAATTTCGCATTCGCTATTTCACAACTCCATTCACAACACAGCATTTCAAATGTGTTATCTGCTTGGCAATGGCTGTGTAGACACCATCATAAACATCATACCAGTTGTCCATCACACCATTTTCTGGCCCTTTTAATTTGTAACCAAAACAGTAATCAAAGTGTTGTTCTCGCAACAATTCATTAAATCTGTGTTGAAGCAAGTTGTCAAACGTGGACAGTAACATTTTGTCCGGATGTAAATGGTAGACGGGACAGTTGGCGAGATGACACTCGACACCTTTTCCGTAGCATATACCTAATTAAGTATCAAAGTAATACATCCATTGTTCACTGTCATTAAATACGTGTCTGCAGTAGTAAGCCGTAATGCTTAAAACATACTCGCATATAACCAACCTGCACTGTCTCGTAAGTTTGAGATGGGTCAAACATTACCGGAATACTTGTGGAGACTAACTTGAAGTAAGTTACTCCAACATATTAGGGTAAATACAACGCTCCGTGAAGCACGCACATATATTCTCGGCGTTTTATCGCACGTTTGAGAATTTATAATTATCTCAGTACTTTTTACGTAATGTTGTAAATTATGGACAACTGTACGCAAGCTGTAATTCAATCACATTATTTGTACTCAATTTGCGCATAATTCTCTAGGTTTCTCTGCGGCGAAACGAGATTTTAATTCTATACAACTGTGCGTGCACTTGGCAAAGTACAATAGCATTTCAAGCTGCAAGAACGGAGCGCAACAGTCATGTGTCCTCAACGTGTTTCAGTAAACACACGCGTTCTCGTGTATTTACAACCACATGTAGCACTAACCATTCTACAGTCTTTAGTTCTAACATGACAGTTTCTTCAACATCACCTTTGCGATAGATTACAATTGCTGTAGCACTTGTTAAGAGGAGAACTAATTCCGGTTTAGCATTAAGAGTCGCACAGATATAGTCCTCGGCCAAGCCAAGTACATTCTCAGTTGAATAACTGCTTAGTATATTCCTCCGGGGTTTATTTTTAACTTGAAATGATCTTTATCAGCCCAACCAGCTGCTTTGCAACTGGTTTTTCATACTCGCCGATTGAAATGTAATTTTTTTTTGTCTAAGCATCACCAACAGCTCTCGATCGGTCAACCTCTACGTCGTTTAATTCATAGGCTATACAATCAAACTACTTTAAAAGTCCATTTTGCACGATACTCGTGTGTACAGCATTAGTTCCGTCAGCTTTTTTAAACATTCCTCGCAGTCTTATGTGTGACTTTTGTTCTGTATAGAAATCACTATTTCCGATGGAAAGACATACGGACCTGCTATAAAAGTTTTATATGTACAGGATGTTCCTTAATTAGGAGGACAAAATCCACTTGCGTGTTCCTCACGATAAACTATGACGAAAACATGTTTTGCAAATATTCACATAAGCGCAATATTAAGAGAGTAATGGGCCTCTGAACATAAAATTTTAGAACAGTATATTCCCAAAGTATCGGAAACTAATTGACATAAAAATACAATATTTTCAGCATTACTTAATGCTGTTGGGAACTGCAAACCAACAGCGAATGTTGGTTGATACCTTCCGCTCTTATGAAAATAGCAGGGGTGGCTACCCCCTAATTGCATATAACTTTTTTACCGTCTGGATTTTCGAACATCTGAAGATGGTTTATCGAGTAATTTTACATGTCTAATAAAAGAGGTCCACTTTTGCAATAGTCTAGGAATCACAGTTTTCTTTTAAAACACAAATGAAGCGAATGCGATAAGAGTAACCGAAAAATGGTATCTTGAGTTAGGAACATGTAGGTAACGTTGAATGTGCACCATCAACAATTCAAGGTACACAACAAAATAATCACATGAACGCACTATTGCCTATGCTGTATGCTGTGTATCGTAGGTGCAAAACACAGGACTTAGAAGCATTCTTAGATGACAATATGCAATAAAAAGGTGGGTTTGGATGGAAAACCATCACATGAAAAGGGATAGGTAGAAACTTCACTGAAATACTTCAAAACGCAAATATCTAAATGTTGTATTTTATTCCACAAAATGAATTTTATAGTGCAAGTGTACCAGAAAGCCATCCTGTTTCTTGGTACATGACACCTTATTCGAGAAAGGAAAATTAATTTGTTTTTGGTTCAAAAAGTTCTGATTCTGTAGATACCAACAAGTATCATTTACTAGTAAAGGGAATTAATTGTAGGGTTAAAACTTCAGGCATTAATTGTTGTTTGTCATGTTCGGCACAGTTCTCGATCCGCAAAGAATATCCTAACAAAATTATGCACTTCTTTGTTTTCTAATATATGAATGAGGTGTCGTTATTTTGTATAATACGTAATTTTCATATGGTTTGTGTAATTGACACAGGCGTACAGACTGTGTGATGTAAAAATCTAAATAATACATAATTTTGGAAAATTAAGGGTTGCAAAACCTATGTTGCTAAATGTACTGGTAGTCCATAAGCACTGATGTATGTGGCAGTCGATAAGAAGCACATAAAAATTACCATACAAGACTTCTTTTTACTTGTCCTACCCTCAAGGGGGTTAGCTCGAAAAGGTTAGCACCTGATGTAAGGTATTACATCAGTAAGGTTACATGTTTATTTCTTAGCATTTCTGTGACACATGGCACAGTCATCAATGCTTGATACAATGCTGCTAAATGATGTAGGCCATTATTACAAGAAATGTTCAAAATGGTCACCACGCGAATCTGCACATACACGAACACGTCTCATCATGAATCAGTGAACACGTCCAAAATGCCTGGTTGACCACGAACAGTTTCACAAAACTTGAAAACAAAAAAGTTCATAACTTTGTTAGGTTATTCTTTGCGGATCGGGAATTGTGCCAAACATGACAAACAAAAACTAATGCCTGAAGTTTTAACCCTATAATTAATTTACTTTACTAGTAAATGCTACTTGTTGGTATCTACAGAATCAGAACTTTTTGAACAAAACACATTAATTTTCCTTTATCGAATAAGGTGTCGTGTACAAAAAAAACAAGATGGCTTTCTGGTACACTTGTACTATAACATTCATTTTGTGGAATGAAACACAACATTTAGATATTTGCGTTTTAAAGCATTTCAGTGAAGTTTCTACCTATCCCTTTTCATGTGATGGGTTTCCATCCAAACCCACCTTTTTATTGCATATCGTCATTTAAGAATGCTTCTATGTCCTGTGTTTTGCACCTAGATACACAGCATACAGCATAGGCAATAGTGCATTCATGTGTTTATTTTGTGGTGTTCCTTGAATTGCTGATGGTGCATATTTAACGTTACCTACATGTTTCTAACTCACGATACCATTGTTTCCGGAACTCTATCGCTGTAGCTTCATTTGTGATTTGAAAGAAAACTATAAGTCCTAGACTATTGCAAAAAGAGGACCTTTTTTGTTAGACAGGTAACATTACTCAATAAACCATATTCAGATGTTCGAAAATCCGGATAATAAAAAAGTTATATGCAATTAGAGGGTAACCAACCCTGCTATTTTCATAAGGGCGGAAGGTATTAACCAACATTCGCTGTTGGTTTGCAGATCCTTATAGCATTAAGCAATGCTGAAAATGTTTTATTTTTATGTCAATTAGTTTCCGATATTTTGGGAATATACTGTTCTAAAATTCTATGTTCAGAGGCCCATTACTCCCTTGACATTGCATTTAGGTGAAAAGTGCAAAATATATTTTCGTCATAGATTTCCGGGAAGAACAAGTATGCGGAGTTTGTCTCCCTGTTTAAGAAACATCCTGTGTATATATATATATATATATATATATATATATATATATATATATATATATATATATATGCAACTCTGTATTTGTCATTGAGTCATTAATTGTTATGGGATTATCAATATCAATAAGAAATCCGTCCATATTTAAGTTTCCTTCGAACACTAATAGGGTTACGTGACCGCTTACAGCATTTTATACTATGCTTCAACATGCATCTGTGCCACGTTGTGTTATTGAGAAAATTAATCGTCATCCTGCAGTACACTGAATGTATTCTAATGCGTTGGTGTTGATTTTATGGTCTTCTTACTTTACCATTTTCATTTGAAGACGAATTGTTATATCTTCATTGCGAAAATTTACCACTCTGTCTACCTAGTCCACTAAAAGCAAGACGAATTAATAAACGCGATCAACTATTACAGGCACGTAAATAATTGTGCGAGGATGTTCAATTATTTTGAAACCCAGAGGAACAGAACATGTATACCCGTGTATAGTTTATGAAGGTTTGTGGTTTAAATAGGCACTCTTGCAATATTCAGATTTACTCTACAAATGTTCACTGGAAATGTATTAACAGGATCTTGTAATTTGTGAAAATTGTTTACGCGGTATATTTCTGTTTTACTACCTAGCATTCTGCAAATTGGATTGCGAGCTCCAAAGTCGACTAATATACTACTACCAATATTCAATGCTTGAGCATGTTTTCGTTTCCATTTATAGAAAACATAGTACCTTTAAGTAATGCAAGCCTTAAATATTCTTCAATTCGGAAACTTCGTACACTGTTAAAAATTTACGTAATTTCATGGACATATTTACAGAAAATTATTGCAATTTTATGGAAGTGGCTTCCGTAATTTTGGTTTACGGAAATTTGTCTGTATTGCCAGTTTACGGATGTTTGACCGTAACTTTTCATAAATTCAAGAAATATATTATACAATTTTAAAGCATAATTTACTGTGTTTCTTTTTAAAAAAAGTAGTATTAATAATTACTATGAATCCTGGAGTTAATGTGCATGCATAAAGGTGCTAAACGAAAAGAAGGCAACACAAACTAAGGTAACATAATTTAAGTACTGCTTCCTGGTTGTCCACGCTTTGTCGTGAAGAGAAGAGCAATACAAACAAGGACTCGTATCGCTCATGGAGAAAGGGCCGAACAGTTCAGTAAGTGACTGAAGTGTTCCGAGTAATGACAGCATGGGCATTTTGACCCAACTGGGAGCAAAACTGGAATAAGGTGCATTTGAATAGTATAAGTCCCGCTCCCCCGGGTGCTGCTATTGGCCTACAGGGTTCATTAGGGGGGCGTGTCCTAGGCTGGGATTGGTTGTTGGGGTCTTTCGGTATGAATAGAACCTAAATGCCTTGAAATCTGTGATTGGCTGAGGGCTTAAGCCCCGTCCTAGGAGGGGTGGGTCGGAGGAGTGAGAGGGAGGGGAAGTGAGGGGAATGGACCCTTTTCATACAAGTTATGCCTAAACACCATGAAGGGGAAGTGAATGTCTTCCCCCCTCTCCGGCATCCTATGCTAGTACTAGCCTATCTCTACCTTTATAGCATACTCCCTCCCTGTCATAGACCCAACTCCTTATGATATACCCCTATTCTGTCTTAAAGCATACCCCTGTAGCCTCTCCTGCCCCCTGTTTTCCCTTATGACATACCCGTCTAGCTCAACCCACTCAATGACCACACACATTATATTCTCCTCGCTTCATCACAGGTGAAAAAAAATCGCACCTGAACTTTATGTTTCGCGCTAGCAGGTATATACCTTTAAAGTTATTTGTTTCTGTAGAATAAAATCTTTTTCTCATAATTTAACTAATGAAGATCTCTAAAATCAGAATGTCAAATACAACAGTTTTCTCTTATGGATATCTTACCACTGCACGGAACTCACGTATTCATAAATTGTCACTGTGGTACAAAGGTTAGAGCTTCTGCCTGGAAATTATAAAAACGTTAGTTCGAATCCCAGCAAGTTCGAAAAAATTTTCAGGTTACTAAATAGTGCATCAGAATCTCGAGGAAACATAATAAATTTGAATATGTCGTATTTCTGGAAAATTTAGTGCTGATTGCTTGAAGAAATTTAATTTTTTTTTTTGCGGAAAAATGGATAGTCTGTATGGAGGGTTCCGTTATCAAGAAAAACTGAGTATCCGTTACTTTACGAAGATTCCTGGATAATTTTTTGCATGTACTTTTCCGTAATTTCACTGAAAATTTTTCTAACAGTGTAGGAACATGTAGTAAATACGATTTCATTTTGTTCACCACCTCCCTGATATACTATTCTGTTGTTTCCAACATCAATATTTGGTATAGAACTATAACTAACGAGGCTAACCAGACAAACTTGTCATTCACCGAACAAGTCGAGAGACGGGAAATACATAGCCTTTAATTTCTTTGTTTTGCTTGTCAACAGTAAAGTTAACGACATTATTACTGGGCTCTCATTCCCTACCACACATTGATTTTATATCTTCGCGAGAAATTTAAGAAAGAAGTGTCAACAGTTCCCACGTGTTGGTAACTGGTCGGTCAAGTAATTATACGTTACTTTGCTTCTCCGCAAGTAACAGTGTACCTCTTTTGGTGGGCGCAAATCACCGAGACTGACATAGTATTTGACATAGTTGTCTATTTTGCTAAAACACGTCCAGGGCATACTGTCACCTTTACGGTCATTCAAGTCATCCATTATGTTCTCACGTGCATGTGGTTTCCGAGGAAGAGATTCCCTCATGTACACACCTCGAATATTTGGAATACGCAATTTTTAGCATAATAACAAAGCAAATCTCTATCGGTTAGCATGTGTTGCGGTAAACTGTTAAATATTTGTGCCTGCATTTTCTTAAAACTCTGCCTTGTGTGAATGATCGTATATAAAGACTGCGCCCGGTTTTTTTACATTCGAGGTTAAAGCTTTCATCTTAGTGTTGTGATGCATAATTTCTGCTAAATTCTATTCAGCAGTGTTTTTCGAGGTAATTGTTTTCGCGATAGCGACAGCGCCCATTGACGAACTACCGAGAGCAGCTAGAGCTGGAAATGGTAATGGAACGATACCACCTTTTTTATTATTTGTCACGTCACGTTTCCTTTTATGTATATTTCCAGCACCGGTTTTTACTTTAGTCTTCATAATTTTCGACACAAGCCATGAGGCTGAACTTTCTTTCAGTTTCACTAGCGGTGACTTAAATATTTCTTCTGCACATGTTGCCAACTCACGGTTTGCTGCATGATGTTCACTCAGATCGTTGGTGTAAATTCCATTATGTTGTTATACTTACAAGCTTCGTCTAAACTATTTGTACACTTATTTCTGCGTGCTAATCTCGTGGCAAGCCGCATCCCAGGTCTGCAATAATTGTATGACGGTAAATGAGCTTCGAATGGTAGGTTGTTTGCGAGCTTATTAACTAATCCGCGTCCTTTCTTTATCTTGTTTGCAGGAGGCGTAGTCATTGAGTAAAGATGGGACTAGAGTGGGTTTCCATATGGAAAGAATCTTGACCGCTCTGCGGAAAATTATTTGATAGTTCACAGGTTCGCACACAGAGAAGCTAGTGTCGTCCAACCGAAGCCGCCAGGTTGCTGATGTCACAGCCATCTCCCCCGCACCCCTTCCCAAAGGAGCGTGGTTGCAGCCGCTCGGCGGTGGCAGCAGGTCATTTTAAATGTCCGTCCCGTTAGGGATTACCTTCTGCTCCCCCACCCCTTGTCAAGAACGAGCATTCCTTTTCTTGAGTCTGCTGTGTCGCTGCCTGCGTGGCTCATGCTTCACATCTGGTCAACATGGCGTGTGCTAGTTACGAGAGGCAATGGTTCACTAGCTGTAAGAACAGACAAGCAAATGTTGTTGGCAAAATTTACTTGTTTTCATTTCCCCGGAAAGATAAGATAGAGCACCCGTAATTTTATTTTAAATTTCCGTAACTTAACTATCATTGTGATTTCATATCCCGTGACTTGATATCAAAAAACTACTTTAAATCAATTAATTTCACTCGACAGTAATTGCCTAGTTTATATTTATAATATAGTGTTGCAGAACATTCGTAGTCATAACATACCTAAGAAAACATAACATGAAGCACGTGTATATATAATTTACAAAAAAAAAAAAAATTTGCTATGGTATTTCCCGATTTTAACAATTTTATTCATTTCTTTACATCACATCTATGCTTATCAATGTATGTATATCGTTGTATGTGAGTGTCTCTTTGGCTTTTAATTTTGTGAGCATAATTTTTGAGTAAAAATAGCTGATGTTTAAAAATACAATAAATTATTAACGTATTAGGTATTATATTCGTGATTAAGGGAGAGACCACGCAAAATTTTAATTGTGTTAACAATTTTTATATTTGTACTCAATGTGCTTTGGTTTTTAGACATACACTGTCACTGTTTTATATAATAATGGAAATTTTCTATCGTTACAGTTTTTATATAATGGCATATCAATTCCCAAATTAGCATTTAACTGTTTTACACAAGGAACTTAAACCAACTGATGTACAGAAATTAAATAATTAACACTGTAGAAATGTGCTACGGGCTACGTCAAGACATGAATAAAAACACTGTATTGAAATATCCGAAAACAAATATCAGGAAAATGGCAAACTTTTATTTTAAAGTCAGCCATTTAAATAAAAATTTAAAAAAATTCAATGTGTGTTTTTATTCATGTTTAGACGTAGCATGTGACGTTATTGTTCACTGGAAATTATTTAATTTCTGTAAGTCAGTTTTATTTTCTTGTATAAAACCGTTTTGTTCTAAATTTGGGTTTGACATGCCACTATACAAAAACTATGAAGGCTAGGAAATCCTCAATACCGGAAAAAATATTCACAAATGTATGTCTATAAAAATCATGTATCGTACAAATAAAAGAAATTACTAGAGCAATAAAAGTTTTACAGGGAGCCTCGCTTCACAATACCGTAATACCGTGGCAATAAAGGGACATTTGGAGATTTGTGTTACATACATTTGTACTATTTTAATAAGAGGGTGTATAATTATTAAAGTCTAGTATTAGTTACCACTAACTTACATTAACTAGTTATTTAAATCGGTTTTGTACTTATTCCGTAGAATAAATTGCACAAAAATTATTACTGTCTTTAATTAATAATATTTACCTGCAAATAGTCAACGGTTATTGGTGAAAATAACTTTGCAACAATGTGTTTCAATACCGTATGTGCACATCAGCATCTCTGCTTCATGAATAATCATAGCTCATTTTAATTAGCCAGTCAAAACATTGGTTACTGCGACACCACACGTCTGTGATTTACGGGTAGAACCACAACTAAGAATGTGAAACATCCCATCACTGACCACGAAACAAAGCTGCATAGGTGCACACAAGGCATTGACACAAATTGTTTCGAAATTCTTTTAAACCATATATGACTGGCTCTACTAATGACAATAAAATGTTTTAGAAAATGTTAACCATATATGTGTGGCGAATGTGACCTTATCGTACTATGTAATTTATAAATTACATATCATGGAATCAACAACAAACATTTATTTATATGGCTTCAGGAAGCGTTAGACATACTCGTCTTATACTGCAATACCTCATGTAGACCTACATTCAAAAGAGGTGAATGAATACTAAATATATATTTAACAAATTTGCTCAATGTTTTTGCTAAAGTTGACGTAACACATCTTGAGCACAGAAGAATAGTTAGGCATTACAAATGTTGCATCCAGCTGTAAAGTTCGATGTACTCTACAACAATTGTTTTTAAATATATCAACGATTTACTGAGTCGTAGCCTAAGGGAGATGAACTTACAAGATAAATCAGCAATTGAGTGCGTGGTAATTACCGCTATTTATATTATACATATTAATTACAAATGGACTATTAGTTCAGTTACATTGGCGAGCCAGTATTGTTAAAACATTACAAGATATCTAACATCTACGTGTTACCAATATGTTTGGTGTCATTGTTTATGGTGCATTCTATAGTAGGAATTAAACTTTTATTATAATACTTTGAGCTATAAAAGTACATTAATAATTTTTTTAACGGGCATAATTTACAGTAAGATTAGAGCGCAAAGCAAGATTTTCAAAATGGCACATTGGTCCCACTGTGTAATTCAAGTGATACAAAAATTTTGATGATGAATATTTAATGCCGTATTTATCTTTCATTAATGTGTACGTTTACTCGTCCACTTTTTTTTTGCGCTCTTCACTTAATGCCTGTAGACGTTAAGGAAAAGTGATCAAACATAAAAGTGTAAAACTATTGAAAAATTATGTTGTTAACTGAGCGTGTTAAAACAATCAACACATATTATACAGAGCTGAAGTAAGTATGTGGTAGGTATTCACATTCCTGTTTAGTGATAAAATATTTACAGCCCAGAAAACAGACAAAACTGATAAAACATTTACCAAGACTTTGACCTATTTTCGTATCAAATAAATGGACCACAAATGGCATAAGGCTATTTCTACCCAAATATTTAAATGTCAAGAGTTGATAATGCTTTAAGATCAAGGCTTGGTATTACTCGGAATATTGAATTAATTTATTTTTAACTTAATTTGTAATTCGGAGAAGAAAATGTGACATTATTATATTATATTGGAAATTCTGATTACTTTGCATTACAATATAACAACACAATTGGACTGTACCAGAATTTTAAAATATTTTGGTTCATTACCTAGTGAGTGTACGCTATGTTCAGAAAAGTAAAATATTGCAGTGCCACGAAAAATTTTTGAGATTTTCAACGCCTCAGCGTAAACGGTTTTTGCTAAAAAGGTTTTGAAGATATGTGTATTGAAATAACAAACAAAATATTCGCACCAAAATAACTACAAACTTTTTAGCATTCCACAAAAAAAGTTTTTTTTTTTTGCAGTTGCAGACTAAAACGGAGTTTTTCACTATTTGTATGTCATTGTCTATGGTGTAATATTAATTTGTTAATAATTTGCTCCAAGAAAATCTGTAACATAACAAACCAGTCTATCAGCAAAGTTTATTTTTGTTATGTGACATAACTAAACTTTTATGAAATTTAGGCCAGAATTTCAAGTTGATTTTAGATGATTTTTTAGGTAGTTATAATACATGTATAGTATTATTTATAGAATTCCGATATTAGTGAATGCTTGAATAGACTTTAGTGTCAACAGAACTGTTTGATATATTTTTTTTGCATTTAGTCCATAGTTTTGTTTTCATCATAAAGCACATTCAAAATAAAAAATTCTGAAACTTATTTTTGAAATTTATTCTATTACCTTGGCAGCTCGCATTAGTAGCTGTACAAATAAGAGCGACATATATACAATTTAGTATACAATTTCTCACTTCGTAGTCAAATTATCTTCTACTTTTGCCATTTTTGAAAACTGTGTAAATTAAAAGTAAGGAACATCATGAATAATTCTGTTATACTAACAGGATATTTACCCATAAGTATACTAATACAGCATTATATCTAAAGACTTATCCAAACAATTGATTGTAAAACAAAGTTTTTTGTTGTTTGAAAATTTATTTTTAGTGTTAAAAATTCTAAAATATATGTTTGTAAATGTGCTATAGTAATTTTGTGAAGTGTGACAGACTGATAAATATAATTTTCACAACACACGTTCTGTCAAAGTAAAATTGCAATTTGTTCTTATTGATAATGACAAGAGTGAAGCATGTAATTTTCTAGCAACAGGGCAAGAAAAATCTGCACTTATGCAAACTGTTTTCATTTTCAAGCAAGCAAGTCAAATAAATTTGACACCAAATAAAAGAATAACTGATCTGTCAAAAATACAACTGCATGAATATCTTTAAACAAATCACATGAGTATTTTGTTGGAAATAATAAAATGGAAAATCTACTTTTGACATATTTCAGGTACCTATATTGATAATAAACATCGTAACAGTACTATATTCTCTCACAATGTTTATAGTGAATATAAAAAATGTCGACATTTAGCAATAGATATTAATAAAAAATATATTAGTTTATAGAGTTATAATAATGTGTTTTCTATTTTTGTCTCCGAGCACAGATTACATAAGGGTGTTAATTTGCATTCCATAACATGTGTAAGTGTTATGTAATTTTTGTAAAACACTTGTAAAAATCACTGCTCGTCATCGCATTATTTTGTTTATAGTCTTCAGGGTTCTGCAAACGAAACATTTTCGGCAAATAAAAGATAGCTACAGGCTATAGAAAAGTTACGTTTGTAACACATTCGTTAGTTCTGTATAACGCTTCTAGTCAATTTCCCGAGAAATAAATATTTCCACAGAGATAAAATGTTTTGGATAAACCACCCCAAGTTGCATTATCACATGCCGCAACGCAGTTCAGTCTGCAGATAGGCGGATGCCTTAAAGTACAGTGAGGACTTTCGAAAATTTTCATGTTAATAATAACAACCAAATATCTCTTCTCCCCTTTGATCTATAGATTTTCAATATAGTGGTGTCTGTACTGTATATTTATTACTCTTTTATGTTTATGTAGGAAAATATCTTCCTTAAAGCTTCGGAAGTGCTTATTTTATCGTGAATAGCAAATATAAAATAAGCATAATATAATATTGCTGTATCTCAGTTTCAAATGTTACTATGTCACACAATGGTTTATTAAATTACATAATTATTGTAAATACTTTGATTTTGCTGTTGTGTATAATATGTAATAGAATAGTATAACGAACTGAAGTTAGCTCAACTTTTGGTTATTAAGGATGCGAGAATGAAATTCTTCATAATTTTGACTACACACAATTTTTTTTTCCTGTTTTGTCGTATTCTGAAGTGTCTTAGTGCTTTTATTTTCACTGTGAATTATTTTATTTATATTAACAGAATAGTTCTTACTGTATGTACGAACGGAAACCAGTAACACAGCAAATCTAACACGTTTTCACACTTAAAAAATAAAATCTAGAATATTTTTACTTCCGGGATTCTTTAAATACGAAAAATTGTGTAGTGTTTGGTACATGTGTAAAGATACTAGGTGCCCCCCCCCCCCCCAATTATCTGCCTAGGAAGAAGACAAAACAGTATTACAAAGTAAAACTCAAACACTGTTGTTTGCGGAATTTTCACAGAGTTAACACATCGTAGCCTACGTCTTCGTTGTTTGATAAGTGACAGCAATATCAACCGTCATTTTCTTTACTCTAGGAATATTAAGCCCTGGAATTTATAAGGAAAATTTCCTTACATATCCTATGATAAGGCTATTTACAGCAAATGACTGAATGGAGCGTGTGTTGAAAGCTATGGCATTAAAGAATAAAATGAAAATGAAAGGCCTCGTTATATTTGATGCGGATATATAACTGAGGTATATAACTGAGGAAAATACGTTAAAATTATTATAACATAGCCAGAACTATACGGTTTGGTACTACATGCCTACACAATGTTGATAACAGCGCTATTTGCTTTGCGAAAAATATCATTACATTCGCTGTATTGCATAATTATACATTTTAGCATAGAAATACGCTGAGTTATCTGAACATCGACTGTAGTATTATTACCTACATGCAACTATACGTAAAATAGTAAGGTTTCAAACCTTTAGATTATAAATGTATGTGATACATATACAAGCTGTAGTGATATTTCTATACGTTTTAGTGGGTTTAATTTTTAAGTTGTAATATAAAATATTTGGAAAGATATATTATTTTCTATATTTAAAAATAAATGTACGGTAATGTTGGATCAGAAATCAATTTTCCTCGCGGATTACAGCTACGAGCTGCTATGTCCTGAAGCGCGGACCGAGGGAGTCGTCTGTGACGAGGGTGTATTGAAGGCAACTCCGAGGCGGCAGGCAAGGTCTCGTGCCATTCCCTCCCAACCTCAAAAACAGGTTTGTCCCTGGAGCGACAGAGAGGGAGTGTGACAGAGAGAGACGGTAGATGATGATCGTGACAACACTGCAAGTCCCAGTGAGATGTAACCAAGAAACGGAAGCGCGACATGGTATCAAACCGATGAACTATACGTGTTTACCTCGGAAACTACTCTGAGAATTTATACTAGCGAAGTCCACTCTAGTCTAATCTTAACTCAATGGCATAGTTTAACACTGCGGTTTAGCGTATACATAGCTGTGATTATGTAAAATGTAGCACAGTAGCAATTTAGTGCAGTAGCAATGAAGACAATTAAGAAAGAACACGAACTGCGAATTTATTGTTATTTCAAAAATTACGTAAAAAAAACACAACACAGCATGAATACATGGCCCATTGTTACCGCATACCACTCGTGCTGTCCTTGCGAGGCCAACTTCATGCAAGAGTTCTTGTTTAGTGTTGAGTTTACTTAAGCAACCGAATGGTTTGAAGTGTGAAAACGTATATGTGTTTTCGAAAACTTTACATCAAGACAAATACAGGCTCATGAAAAAAATGATAAGCTCCATAGATAGAATGAAGTACTTTCGCTACATTGAGAAAGAACAGATAGTTGATACTAAAGATGCTTTACCGAATTCAGTGTATTTATTTGATGAAGTGTGGGCTGAACAACAAACGAGATTCAAAAGTACTTCAGTTTCGGGTGTCATTTGGGCATTAATTGCTTTTACTTGTCGCAAAGTACCCTGAAACACAATTTGAGTGATAATTTTAAAGTTGTGGTATTGTTTAAGATGGACGACTTCAACATACATTTCGCATATGCAGATCACATTACAACAGGCATGTCACTTAACAAATTTATTGAAATGTGTTCAAACTGTTGGCATGATAAATTTGGGTTTTTAACTATAGTTAAGGAGTTTCCTTTAAATAGTGGGCGGTATAAGCGCAGCTTCGATCATTTCCTTATTCGTGATAAAGGATGAATTTTTAGATTTCAAAGTTTGGTCACAGCGCTCTTACGAAAAAGTGCTACCACGAATGTATCACACACGGTGGCAGTGGCGTGTGTATTTTAAGTGGCCGGGTTTTGCATGATGTCGGAACCGTAGTACTGACACAGTGAATAAAAGTTATGTAAACGAACTTAATTAATATTAAAATGGATGCTTTATGTACGACCGTGTGTGTATTTAAAAAAAATATTACTGCTACAATAAAGTAGTTAACACTTCATCTAAAATGAAGCCTGGGGCTTAATTCTGATGCTCTGAAAGAGACTACATGAAAAGGAGATAATATGGTTCTGGTATCTAATATGATTGAAAACACACTGCCAAGTATAATGTCTGCAATACGAAACATTACAAGGAGGGTTACATGTGAAATGAACCAATAGCTGGACGTTAAGCTGCAATATCGCATGAAAGTTTTAAAAACGAGCCAAGAAATCTCTTTACAGATGTAACGACAAATAAAAGCATAGAGAAGCAGACGGACTACGTTTGAAATAAATCATTTAGGTATTTAAGGGGAAAACTATGTGTGATGGACAGTAAAATGGAGAATATACATAAAAAACTCATTGGTGTGGAAAAAAACTTGTCATTGTAAACCGAAATAGTTACGACGTGATCTGTAGGCGGGAAACTGAACTGCAGAGGGGTAGACGAGCTGCAGCTGGTCGGAATTCACAGTTCATGTTTGGAGTAGAAATGTCGCCTGGCACAGAGCGACGGAAAATAGGCTTAGAATAGAGAAATAATAAACAAATGAATGAGATAACATATTTTTCACGTGCTGCAGCGGAAGTGTCACAGAGGGGTGGATCAACTCGTCTTAGATGGTAGTCGGGCATGTTAGTTCCCAGCCCTTTTGTGCCAGTCTCTTGTTTTCGCCGACACAAAAAACTTTAAGTTCGCAAGCAACGTGTAATTATTTCAATGTGCGTATGCATATTTCCGCATGCGGTCACCTTGAGAAATGCAAAGATGAAGAGACGTTTTGCACGTACGGGAGAAGGAGAGCCCACAGATAGTGAGGACGGGAGTGGGAATTCTTTACTGCTGTCCCTCCTTGGCGCACAGAGGTGCGTGCAACAAACGTCACCTTACATCGGTCGAGTAGGCAAAAAAAAAAAAATAATAATTGGCTCATGTATCTAGACCCTTGTGTGTTCGGCGAGCGCACTTATATGTTTATCGCTCTGTACAGAAGTGTTTACAATGGCCGTACCTTATGGTTATCTATGTAAATAAAAGTTTTGATATGTGTGTAACAGTACGGTGTCTTTAATGACGGACGAGTTACGTGATACTATAATATCCATAAAAATCAAATATTTACTTGCTAGAAAAGCATGCCTTGACCATGACGCCGTGAATGAACATATTTTTAAATCTGCGATGTCCTAACAAGATAACTTGAAACAAGCGTCTCCAGTAACGAATCCGAACCTGTGAAGCAAGAATACATGACAGCTGAGCTAAGTCATATCGCGCAAGAATATCTCAAAATTAAAGTATAGTGCAGCTGATCGTGTCACTGATTACGGTGTGTATAGACGTAGAAAGATACTCTATTTGGGGAAAGATGAAATCACGTTCTTGCCTGGAGATTGGTTGAAAGTAGGCAATATCACAGTTGATGTTACTCTTGTGTTATATGAATTAATATTAAAAATATCCGAATGGCTACTCCGACATTAATTTGGACATTTATAGTTATTTTGTTGATTGAACCAATTCATGGTATGTTAATAATGACGCTGACATGAGAGCATATAAAAATACAACCCACCACATGTTTCCCTTTATTAGTCGAAGAAATCGCCTTGTACAGGGGACTGGACTAAACAAACGTGATAGGAACGCTAACATTGTTTATTTGAATAACCTGAACGAGCTTGTAGCACGTTTACACTTATAATTTGCATATCAGCAGGATGGAAATAATAGTCGCAAGTCTGAAATTATATTAACAATTGAATAATTGGAAGAAGGTCGTTTCATATAGACATGGGTATCGAAGACTTGGCTCGCGAACTGCATGGCCCTTGCAGAATTAATTTCCCCAAAAGGAAAATAATAACACACAGTTTAAATGATTTATATAAATAGACTTATCACATTTCAGCCAATATTCCGGAGTTAGTAAGGGATACAAATTTATTTTAATGGTTATAGATATATGTTTAGCATATATGGACATTACCCTTTAAAAACAAACATGCCAAGAATATTACTAATGCAATGGAAAATCTGTTAAAATGCCGTGATCTGCTTAATTTACAGTCTGATAGTGGAGCCGACTTCAAAGACTCGCATTTTATGGCGTTAATGTTAAGACATGAAATAATTTCTAAAACAGACTAAAAGTGTGCGGTTCTTGGAAGGGTAGTAAGAATAATTGAGGAAATCTTGTACAAGGAATTATCGATTCAATGGTAATACAATTGGATTAAAATCCTTCCACAATTAACAGATTTTATAATTCTAAATATCACAGAATATTAAAAGGGGCATTAAAATTTTTTACAGATAATTTGTTTAAAAAAACAGTCTAAAGAGATCTTAAAGTGTTTGTCATTACGCGCCCCAAATTTAAAACTTGTGGTTACATGTGTACAGTCATTTGGGTTAACTTTGTACCAATTTAGGGTAGTACTGTACTTGGCATTTTCTTTTATATAATAGCTTTTCGACATTCAAGCACTATGCAAACTTTAAGATAAATAAACTTATTCATATAGAACACAGCCATGTTCTTAAATTCTGAGATAGTTCATTCGAAATTAAACTAAGATTGTGGTACGAAGATGCCCTGACTGGTAAAAAGTTACCCAAATGACTGTATATCAAATTTGAAACAGGAATTTGACAAGGGGTCTAAATTAAGTTTTAGGTATGATATGTTTAAGAATATGTGAGTGAAACAAATCCTAGGACCTATATTCTAGAAGACTATATAAGTGCGCCCATTCAAGAGACCTTCTATGCTTGGGAATTAAAGAAAGTTGATCACCAAACCTTTACCTTGTAGATAAAATCCTCAAACGTAAACGAAATCGATTATTGTTACAATGGCGAGGCTTGCCAGCGAGCTCGGCAACATAGGAAGATAAACATGATACAATTCCTTTACAACAAGTTTTAAAACTTAGCTAGCTGGAGGGTTTCATGTTTGAAAATAAAACTTGTATGTGAAATTAGCAACCAAACATTTAAATTGAACTGAATTCTCGTCAGGATCCGGTCTTACACTGAATACAGAAGTAACGCGGGTAAAATGTATGTAGTGTAGTTTCGGATATGTCAGCAAGTTTGTGGAAACCAATGTTCGGGAAATTACGTTTCATGTCTAAAATTATAATTGCTAGACGAACAATTATTGTGCAAGATTTCCCCTTGACCTCCACCTAAAAAAAAAAAAAAAGTTATACAGTATGTTATTCACTACTTTGCGCGTATCTTCGTAGCTAATAATACTGCTAGACCATTTATGATCGCGTGTTCCATATGTCTGCAGCCTGAATTTCTTCTGTGTTTCTGAGTACATAACGGGCCAGTCATAGGGTGGGAGAAAAATAAATACTGACGTACTGTAGACAGTGTCCAAAACACTTGTGGCGATTTCTTTAACAATGAATGGCTCGGGAAAATTATTGTAACCCTGAATGCATCCAAATATTTTTAAAGTAATAGAGTAACACATTACACAAGCAAATTTTTTTAATCACTTTATTATACCTGTGACTCATGTAGTCACGCGCAAATTATTGAATCACAGGGTGTGATATACACGTATTTTTTCGGGCAGGAGTGTTTTGTTGGTTGCGGTCGGTACATGTTTCGAACCAGCTGTAAACGACTTCTTGAAACTTGCACAGCATGAAGTTTGTTCTGAATTTGACTCGGGTAGGTTCTACATCTGTTCCTTCATCTGCTATGTACAACTCGTTCGTTGTTGCTGGAAGCTCGGTGAGAGGTGTAAGTTTTACTACTGGACAGTGATCATTGGAGCAGTTTGTGATCGTTCTGTGGAAAATATCGTTATGTCCCAATAGCCGTAGAAACGAAATTCACCATTGCATGTTTGGAACTATGTTTCACCAAAATGTGGTTTGTAGAGTATACGACGATATCCAATGTCTGCGAAGTCGTAACTGTCAATCTTATTTGGTGTAAATTTAATTAGATATAAACTTGAAAATTCTGATGTTCATACCATAGAAATACCCACAGAACCATTCTCGCAACAAAGACACACAGCATACTGACGAGAGCTGGCACTTACTTGGTAGTATGACTAGTCGCCATCTTGCGATGTTGATGGTGGTGGGGATAAGAAAGAACATAGTGCTGGCACTTACTTGTCGGCTGTTTGTTGGCTTAGGTTAAGTGGGAGGTTGTCTCACATGTACTCAAAGACCTCTTCTGGTGTGGATGGCAATGGTGTGGTCGGTAGCGTGGCTACCACCACACAATTCTCCCCGCAGCAATCATTAATATCTTGCGAGCATTCGTACATGAATGGGTTATGAGCCATTAACCAAGGTAAGTTGTCATCGCATGACTCTGTGTATGTACGAGGTCCCATATTATAATATTCATAATCTGGTAGCATATACATTACCGAGGTGTAACCGCCCCGAACTTCCCCTATATCCCCCCCTTTTTTCTGCATGGGGCATAAGCTCTCAGTCAATCACAGAACTCATGACACTTACCTGCTATTCGTATCAAAAGACTCCAACATCCAATCGCAGCATAGGACATGCCCCCATAATGACCATTTAGGCCAACCAGGAGCCCCCGCACCACCCGGGAGAGGAGGGCATATGCTATTCAAATGCAGGTTTTGCCGGTTTTGTTCCCAAGTGAGCTAGGACATAATTGTGGTCCTACTAATTGTTACTGTCAGACAGCATGATATAATTTATGAAATTGATGTTTGGTTTTAATAAGACAGGTATTCAATAGCAAATGGCCACCCACTTGACCTCTATTTATTAATTTTCACTTTTAGTTTCCGTGCATTTCTGAACTCTACATAATGAAGTGCTAAAGTTAGGCATTTTTGTGCTAATTTTAAATAATGTCTTCCTTGTGTAGTGTATCAAAACCTTATGGTATGTTTGGATTGCATAAACATCTTTCAGTCTGGGAAATAAATTATAATTACCTATTTTACATGTTAAGACGCCATTACATTAAAATTGGTGGTTGTAACACTCTAGCATGTGTCTGTCGCATGAGGATTATTACTGTCTTGTTCCCTGAAAGTATTAGAAAACAGTCTATCTGCGTCAGTCTATCTAGTAGAATTCACACTTGTTATGTTTCTCTTTAACAATTTTAATGTGATTTATTAAATCCACATTACCATCATGTATCGAAATTTTTTGACTTGAGTGTTTTAATATTTAGAGTTGGCCTAATGTCTGTGTGAATTGGGTTTGCACCGTATTAATTATGCACCAAACGTTTTTAGTTTACTTCACATCTTTATTGCTGATCTATACTATATTTTATAGGTGTGGCAGCACTAACTTTTGTAACTTACTGTGGTGTTGGCAGAGGATCAAGAAAGATCTGGTGGCGACTGGCTTAGCACACTTCAAGGAGGGAGCCACAGAGAACTTGAACCCTCAGCTGCCAATAGACGAACAGGCAGGACTGCTGCCTTACGACAGCAAGTGGGAGTTTCCTCGCAACAGGCTTAAGATTGGTGAGTCGCTCCTCATTTTGTCACTTGTCACTCAAGGCGTTTGTGTGTCTGTCTAAAGATCACTAACTTTCCCCATATATGTATGTGCGTGTGCGTGTTGATCCGGACTTATTTCGCAAGTTTCTTTATGCAATTCTGTACTGTTTGCCCGACAGTTCATTTATAGTGCTGTTGTGTATTCCTTGTCACAATAACTTCATTTTTGGAAATGTCTATTGACAACTGCCACACTAGCTTCTGTAGTTATTTTACTATTCTTATTTTACAATAGTTATCCACCCTGATCTTAGCACATCCACAGTTTTGGGATGTCTTGAACGACAATTTTCTTCACTAGGTTGAAGCAGCTGGTGCCAAGTAAGGTTAGCCTCTTCTGGTCTATGCTCATCCTGTAATTGTGTGGATAAAGTCATCTGGACTTTATTTTCGGGCTTTGGCAACCAATCCCAAAGTATCGCTATAATGCTATGTAAGATATTCAGTGAGTCAGGTAGTTTGAGGTGTGGTTCCACTAGACTCATCACAGCTGTTATAATACAAGAACACGCTAGTTCTGTGCTAAGGAATCTTTCTCTGTGCACATTACATAGTCTTCTCATCAGAAAACTAGGATAATGGGCGAGTTCTGCTGGTGTTCATGCCCACAATCCAATGTGCGGCGAACTGCAAAGTCAAAACTTATTGCCACACTTAAGCACTTTCCTAGTTGAAGTTGATATTTACTGACTAAATTCGAGCACTATTACTTGTAAAATTATCCACGCATTATCTGATATGAAGTGAGATGTTGCAGTTGTAAAACACTGTAGCTTGGGAGCACATGTGTTATAGAGGCTGTCCTGGCACACATGCGCCATGTCTTATCGCCTCTACGGTAAAACTACTCCACTGGTTTGTAGTATTCTACAGACAATTATCAAATTTCGTACACTATTATATTTACACACAAAAATTTATTTATTTACAAAAGTCCATACATGCTACTCATAGACTGGACTGGTTTAGTGGTTATAAGTTAAATTTTGTGGCAGTTGGATAAGGACAAAACAAGAAAAATGAGGAAAGGGTAATGGACCGGAAATAACTTAATTAAGTTTTTAGGTGGAAATTTTGGTCAAGCAAATCTTTACCAGCCTGTACATATCGGGGTAAGGTAAGCAAGTGCTAGATAATAGGGTCATATCTTCTTTCATGTTGTATTATAGCATCAGTTTATAGGGTGGTTCTTAGAAAGTGCTCCTTGAATTGTTGAAGAATGTTCCACTTCCTGTGTGTCTACAAATGTTGATGTAACATTATGGTACCATATCCAACTTTGCAACAAGTGCTCTGTAAGTCCTTGATCAACTGTGCAAATGTAGTTAGCAAAAGAACGTCCTGATACAGGGCCAGCGCGGTCTACGAAACATTGGTACGTAACCAGCCCTTGCTAGTTAGAATCCTTTGTTGTCTTTGATGTAATAAGAAATATCGTCAGTTGTATTAAAGTGAATGCTAAGAAACCTCTTGGGACACTGTCACTCTTACTTCGTACTGAAGGCCGTCATTTTTAACAGATCATTTTAAATATATTCATGTTAACAGTAAATATGTATTAATATTATGCCTATATAAATAGTATCATTACATTTTTCTGAGACATTTATTTCTGCCATTCCGTACCTTACATCTTTTGGCGTTCCCCTACATCTCTTAAACATTGATTTGTTACCTAGAAAACAACATGTAATAGTAATATATGTATGTGTTCCTGTGTGTGAGAACATCTGAGTGTGTGCATGCATGTGATTACGTGTACATGCACAGTATCAATAGCTGTGTGACACCTGCTTAGTGACATGAAGAATCTTTATGTCACTGATGATCATGGGTTTCCACAAGGATCAATTTTATGACCCATAACTATAATAGATATTTATAATATATTTCCCATATTGCTTAACATTCGGAGTTGCTGATGATACTACTCTTGTACTAACAAATGACAACCCTGCCACTTTGGAGAACATCAATCAATCATTGTTAAATAAAACGGAAAACTGGCTTCTCATAAACAAACGTTCTAGAAAAATTTCTAAATCTTTCTTTATAGTATTTTGTGCCACAAAATAAAATATTTAAAAATAATTAATTAAACTCCCAGCAAAAATTGATTGTGAATATTAATCCCTGACGTCACCCAGACAACAATGCAAGCTTGCACCGACAAGTATGCAAGCTTGTCATAACAATTAAATAAACTTGCAGCAAGCTTGTCAGAACAAGTATGTAAACTTGATTCATGCTTGAATCAAGCTTCCCAGTCTCCACTGAACAACCTTGCTGCAAGCTGGACATGTAAGCCTGTATCAAGCTTGATGTGACAAACCTGCAGAAAGCTTGATTTGGCAAGCATGCATGATAAAATAAAAATTTTCTTTTCATCTTTGTTTTCACACATGTCCTTTCATGTTTGATATTACTTCTTTGTTGACTTGGAATGTTACATACAAACATGAAAATTTTCTGGCCATGTGTCATGATAAGAGCCCATGACCATTCAGTTTTTAAGTAGACATGCTAACCACAGGACCATGGTTATTACACAAGGGAAATATAGTGCGAACCGATCGTAAGAGTAAATTATGAAAAATGTTTTGAAATACTGAGGTATCTGAATATTTTTAACAAGTGTTGTTAACAGAATACCAGAAAAGCATAGTGAAAATATACAACACAGTAATAGTAATTTTTTTTAACTAGCATACAAACCGCTCTAATTCTATAACGTGCGCGTTCATTCAAAGTTAAGTTTAAAAACATATTCAATCAATATAGATGAGCACAAAATGTTTTAGGAAAACAAGATTGCTGTGCAAGTTTAAATGTAAAATAAGCTTGACACAGAAGTATTTATGCATGCATTGTGAGAATACTTGCTGTGTAAATCAAACTGAAATAATATACACTCTAGTCGTAAGCTTGATTCAAACTTGCAGCAGGTATTCTAAGCAAGATTGTTTAGGCAAGTCAAATTCAGTGATTTGCAAGCTTGCCACAAGCTTGATTCAGTTTTGCAGCAAGTCTCGTGAGCAAGCTTGATATGGCAAGTCAAATTCATGTGAAATTAAATGTTGCTATAAGCAAGATCCACGCTTGCAGCAAGTCTTAAGGTCATTTCTAATAATCAAAGTTTGTTTGAATTTTCTTTCAAATTTATTAAATTCCGTTTCTTGAATATGACGCCACGTTGACATCATACTAGCGACCATTTTGTCTTCCAATTTATTGACAGTCTTGAATTTCGTCAAAAATTTTTGTTCTGAACTTATTTGAAATTTAATAAAAGTCTTTAAGAGTTGATAACGAGATTTTCTGAACGTTTTAATTCAAATAACATATTAATTGAGTACTGTATGAGAATTCAATAGTGTTTAAAATAAATGCGAGCGTTACTTCTTTCAAATAATATACATATAGAATTAATTAAAAAATTGTATTGGCTAAAGCAAAAATTTTTGTGTAGTGCAATATAAGTAGATAATTGTACAAGAGTTATAGTTTTTATTTTGTGCATAATTTTTTTACAAACTGCGTGATAACTTTTAAAGTGGTCTCTTGCTATTAAATAAATTTCTTGAAGCGGCTTGCTATTCAATCAATCGAATTCGGTAAATATTTGATCGTGTGAAAGGGCCTTACCAACACGTTCGCCAAAAACTTGATTCAAGCTTGCAACAAAATCTCGTGCACAAGCTCGCTATGACCAGCCTAATTCAAGTGAAATGCAAGCTAGCTGCAAACTTGATTCAGGCTTGAAGTAAGACTTGTGAGCAAGCTCGTCACATAACCTTGATTCAGGTTTGCAGCAAGTCTCGTGTGCAAGCTTGCTATGGCAAGCCTAATTCAACTGAAATGCAAGCTTATTGTAAGCTTGAATGTCGCCTGGGCAACAGCTAAACTACTAGGACTAACTATATATAAAGCAAAACCTAACCGGAAAGACCACGTTTCACTCTTGTGTGTTTAACCCAGCATTCTATTATAAATCTGTTTCTGTACAAACACGGTTCTAACCCTTTATCATGCTAATGGTTACTCTATATTTTAAAATATGTAATTGTAATGTGTGTCACATCTTCAGACTGCCAAAAATGCTTAAAATTGGAAAATAAATGAAACACAATTAACAGTAATTAGAATAATATCTGACATAACTACTGTCAACTCGTATAAACCTTACTCCTAGAGTCTTAAAATACTAACAGTACCCTCCCTTTACAAATATCATTAAACAATATTTGCAATAAAACTGTTAAATATATTACTAATATCAACATCAATCATTTTAAAAGTAAAGGAAGCTAAAACTAAATTTTACCTCACATAGATCCTCATTTCTTAGAAAGGGCCGATATAATTCTGCAATCACGCTAATTAACAATGTATCGCAGAAGTCACGCAAATTTGAGCTAATTCAGTCTCTTAAGAAATTTCCTATAGCGAAATCATTCTAGAGTACACGAGAGTTCTGGCTAAATCACAAATAACCATATATTGTTAATATATTGATTTTATTTGTTACCATAAATAAGACTAATGTTGGCGATAAGACAAATTGTATTTGCTTTGCATATTATTGATACTTTTACTGTATTTTGTATTATTTGTATATAATTCATGTATTATTTACTATCTGTTGCTTACATATAACTGTACAGTAATGTATCCTTGACAAGTATTCTAATGAGGATGAGAATAAATAAATGAAATTAATGTTTTGGCTAAAATGAAATGGGATCTAACATGGCGGCACATGTTAACACACGCACAGTCTAGTAGTACACTCTAGCGGAGTATAGCGCAACTATGTCCGTTACCGCTCTGATCCATGGTCGTACAAGTTGACACACTCAAGGAATAACATTATTAAATGTAAATAACATATAGAATATCGTGTTCACCAGTCATGACATAGCATTTTGTCATAATTTCGTTGAATACCGAGTACTGTATAAAAAGTGAGGGACATAGAGACGTACGAACAGATGCCTAAAGGAAAGTACGCTGCAAATGGAACAAAGAAGAAGGTGGATAATGACATGTGATCTACAAGAAAGCAAATAACTTATGCGTGCGGCGTTTTGTGCTGCTTTTATTTAACTACCAACACAAATTTGGACTCTTTAGAATGATGGAGAATGAAATGCCCACAGAAGGGTCTCGAAAGAAGATACAAGTGGAATTGTTACACTATTTGACATAGTTGCACCCGTTGAGAGTGCAATATACAAACTCCCTGCTGCTAAACAAGACGAATTTCGCTGGACTGTACGCACAGCGATTAATTCAGCTGGCCCACCAAAACCTAATACCTCTCCTAATGAACTCAAAGCCATAAAAAATCTAAAATCTGACCCTGACATTGTAATCCTTCCGGCAGATAAGGGCCGTGCTACTGTAGTACTAGATAAATCAGAGTATGACAAAAAAATCACAGATATCATTACCACTGAACAATACACACACCTTGAAAAAGATCCCACTGCCAGCATAGAACGAAAAGTGTACCAAACTTTGAAAAAGCATCAAAGTCACTTTCCAGACAAATTAAGATCAGAGCTGACGCCACACAGCAGTAGATCGCCCCACATACATGGTCTTCCAAAAATCCATAAACCTGACATGCCTCTGCGCCCGATTACCAGCTGTTGTAATGCTCCATGCCAAAAACTATCAAAATATCTCCTAAAAATTGTCGAACCTCTCATAGGGCAGACGCCAACTTTTGTCAAAGACTCTAATCATTTTATTTCCATAGCCAAAACATTGAAAATAGAAAACACTGACACCCTAGTGAGCTTTGATGTCCAAAGCCTTTTTACCAATGTACCTGTGGCTGAAACTCTCAACATTGTCAAGGCCAAGCTGGAAGCTGATCCAAACCTAAATGACAGAACAACCA
>PNEQ01006089.1:0-10705 GCA_003012365.1 Medauroidea extradentata
GGTAGGTGACATGGAGGCGCAGTTCTGCGTTCCGCGAAAGGGTTCGCGCGGTTCCAACAGACTGTTAGCTGAAGTACACTGCGTGGCAGAGCGTGATCTCTCCCCTCGCCCATGGGGGCCGGGCGCCGGGATGGCCTAGGCTAAGAGGCACCGTCAACAAAGAAAGCCACACTTCGGTGTGAGTAAACATGGTATGTTCCACTGAGTAGCAGCTAGTCGAGACTTGATTATGCATAGGATATTTGAATCTCACATGCAGGTCATTGAATTCGCGAAATTTCACCATCTCTAATGACGGTTAGGGACCCTGTTTTTTCGCAAAAATAATTTGTCCCAGTTTGTTTCAGTGCCTAACGTGTACATCTGCAATTTTGGTTTATGATTTTTGGCAGCGTGTCTGTGTGAAGAGCCGTATCTCATTTGACTGAACCAATTACAAAAACTTATCTGTAACACCATAAGTCTGTGATTTTCCGGTTAATCAAGGCTCGTGACAGTTAAAATATATCCAATCGCTGACCACGAAGCATAACTGCAGATGTGCACGTAAGACACGGAAACAAAGTGAGGCAAAATTATTTTCGCGAAAAACAAGGGTCCCTAATGATGGTACATCGCGAAAATGTCTTGTGCCAACATATCATTGAAAACACTGTAGTTTCTTGCAACATGTATGATTGGGTGGTATACGTCTTACACAACGTAGCTATCTGCAGACTAATAACAGGCATTAGCGGGATTCTTATTGGCTTAGTCACAAGCGAAGGCCAGTAATCTTTTCATAAGCTGAATGTACGTTGAAACCCAACAAACAATCAACTTTTTCCACGATAAACCATTATTTCTAACCATCGTCTTTCCCCATGTCCTTCAATTATGCCCTTTTCACGCACGTCTGAACCAACAAGTAAGTGATTCCGTGGATGGTTTAAAAAATGTTTTTTTTTTTTTTTTAGTTCCTGAAAAATGTAATTGAATGACAAGTGACCTTTTCCCAACTGACTGACTGAATTGTAGAAAACACGAGCTGATAGATCCAACAATACAGCGGCAATGCATCCGCAAATATGCAGGCGCAGACGAAAGTGTCGGTACGGGGCCCGACCAATAGGGACAAACCCACAGCACATAGCGGCCTATCTGATACGAAGACTGTATTCACAGCATTGAACAGCAAGTAAACAATCTACAGGGACACCTGAACATCGCGAAAAAGATTTCTGCCCAAACTTGTTTCTGTCTCCCACGTGAATAACTACAGCTTTGCTTCACTGTTATTGGCAATGTTCTGTGCAGTGGTGTCACTCATTTGACTGTGCTAATCAGAGTAGGCGGTTGAAGATAAAGTGAGCACTGTATAAAGTTTTCTTTCAGCCGTTTTGCAGCTATTTTTATTATTTTTAATATGGAAACTTCCATGTAACTTAAATCCAGTGTTAAGGCATCGCTCCTTAGTTTTGCAGTGGTTTCGAAAATATGTTTCTAACGCAAATTAATACATTTATAAAAAAAATTCATTCTTACATTTTTAAGACTTAGTTATATATCATCGTTTGTATCTGAATTTTTTGGTTGCAATACACCATAAGGATTTTTAGATTTTGCCAATGAAGTATCACATATTTTGTTGTCAAAATATGTTAAAATGAACCAAAATAATTTTTTGCTAGCAAACGGCACATCATTTTAAAACACGCTCAAGTAAAATTGTGTATCATGTAGCTGTACACAGTCTCAAATTTTTTCAAAGCATTTTGTTAAAAAAAATATTTGAGTTATTTGCAATTGTTTGAAATAACTGAACATGAAGCAGAGTTTAAAATGAACATGCAATGCAGTTAGGTCACAGAATAGTTAGGAATACAGAAGTGAAATAACCAGTCGAACGGCGAACTCAGTCACACACGCCAGCAAAATGGCTTCCCTGGCCAGCAACATGGCGGAAACGCCTACTGCCAATCAGCGTAAGGCAGCTAGTCTGCTACCCGGCAGCCAAGCCGATAGGAAACATGTAGTAACATGCAGGAACCAAACATACACGGGGCTGGTATCAACAACCTCGGGCAGCCAATAAGCGGCCAAGTTCGCCTGTATCAAACGAGCCGCCTCGTAATTTCACGTCTGTATTACTATTTAGTCTGTGGTTAGGTCATGCTCTTCTGTTTCTAATGTTTTTTGCGATAGTTTTTTTTTTTTTTTTTAAGATTAAACGAGATTAGACAGCAACAATTTGTTCCGCAGTTTTGTTTGAAATTGTATTTGCCATTATATGTACTTGTTCTAGATAAGAAAGTACATGGATTCGAATGCTAAGCCAATTAGCAATAATTTCGTTAGTTACATAATTAGCCAAAAACCATAGTGTTTACTGTCACCGCGTATCACTCAAACTATGTTAATTTTAGAGGTATAGTTTATTAATGAAAATTTTTTCTACAGACGTTAGAAATAGTCGTAGTAAAAAAATTGTAGTTTACTAACTTCAATAATTTCAGTTCTTTGTTTAGATATGTTAAGTTGTATTAGGTTAGCTTAAGTTAAGTTAGTTTTGGTTAGGCTCAGCTATTTTACTATTAAGTTTTTCATTTTTCGTTAGATGATGGTAACTTTAGGTAACCCATCCTTACCTAACCTAACGAAAAATGGAAAACTTAATGGTAAAACATCCGAACACAACCAAAACTAAACTAAACCAACCTAAACTAACCCAACCTAGCCTAACAAAAAAACGGAAAATGTAAGTTAAAAAACTGCAATTTATTTACGTACAACTACTTCTAACGTCTACAGAAACAATTTTCATTAATAAACTATACCTCTAAAATTAAAATAGTTTGGGCGGTACACGATAAGTAGTGATTCTTGATATTTACTTTAGCCAATATAGGTAAAACCATTATAAACAAAACTGCCAAACAGATTATTTTTATCTGCTGTGATTTAGGCTTAAACTACCGCGATATCAGTAGAAACAAGGAAACTTGGCCTAAAAACAAGATGGTGCAGAATTATTTCTGCGAAAACCAGGTATCCTCGCTTTCATCAAATATGGGCCTTGTAATTTCGCTTCTGTAGAGCTAGGTATTCTGTGATGTTTGTTCACTTCCGAGTGCCAGTGGTCGTGGTAGCAGAGTCGTGTTCAAGGGAGGCGGCTGCAAAGGAGGCCACACGTGTTTATATGTGCGCGCGAAATATTTGCCGCGCTGCACACAGCAATTATAACAATAATAAGGTTGTGAGTCTCTGTGGTGAGGGAGGAGGTTGGGGAAGGGGGTAGGAACAATGGCACGTGACGTCAGAGCGAGTGTCAGGTTGAGCTGGGTAGCTACACCGGAGCGTGGGATCGCTATGTGATCGTCTGCACGTGGTAGCATTCGCCCCGCAGAACATTGGCAGAGTTCCAACTGACACTTTTTGTTAACAAAATGGTCATATGACACGATTTTCTTCACAAAACTACCGAAACTTACGAATTACCTATTACTAAATACAAAACCCCAAATCGTCGCCATATTGAAATAAGCAGGGGAATAGTATAACCTACAATTTTAAATTATGTTAAACTTAGTAAAACTCTTTGTAAACTTCTTTCAAATTCTTTGTTTACAATTCGAAAATTAGGTCTACCATCATTTTACGTTTTATTACCAATGTATATAGAAGATGGTGTATCGCGGAAATGTTTTGTGCCAATATTCCCTTGAAAAATGTGTAGTTTCTTGCGTCAAATATGATTCTCTGATATATGCCTGACACTCTGTAGCTGTCTGCAAACCAATAATAGACGTCACAAATTCAGCAAACAGTCAAGTTTTACCGCGATAAACCACCATCTTTACCTATACACCGACGTAACGCGCAACATATAAATACATCATTCACCAGGTTAGATAATGGGACACCAGGCAGCAGGCAAACTGCCAATAACTAGGAACCTGAATAATTCGCGCTTTCTTTATAGGCACAAGCTATAATTCCAGCAACTGTTCGTTCGTGTCACTTTCACAATTGGCCCTTGACTTATTTGACACTTTCTGAAAGCCGCTGAGCCAATAACAAAAATGTAACTAAATGCGTGCCCATTTCACTGTGTCTGCGAGCAGCTACTGAACAGCTGCAGTATACTGGAGTTCACATATATTCTTGGAGGCTAGCCAACAGGGCAATTCACCCGCGAAAATTTCCGGACCCTACCAATAACTGACAGTCGAGGTGTTAGAAGCTTACCGAAAACAAACCTCAGAACTCCAAATACTTAGGAGGGGCTGCGGTGGTCGAGGGGTCATCAGACCTTTCGCCTTCCACCAAGGCGATCCGGGTTCGATTTCCGGCGGGGTCGGTCCCCGGACGTGTCGGACGGTGCCGTTGGTCGGCGGGTTTTCTCGGGGATCTCCCGTTTCCCCCGCCCTTTCATTCCGGCACCACTCCATACTCACCTCATGTCACCCCTCACCAGCGCTGAAGACCTCGGTGTTAAGCGCTGACCACGAATCTCTCACTACTCACTCACTTACTCCAATTGCCTAGGGGCCGGAATATTTCTCAGATTCAATGATCTGCATGTTAGAATGTATTATCCTGTGTGAATACTAAAGTCCCGACCATTTGTCCACCAGCTGCTACTCACTGGAACAACATACAACTAACGAATACACGGGATTTTAATATGCAAAGGACAATGGATTATAACATATATGTAACTGAATTCGCAAAATTTTCCGGCCCCTGCAAATACAGTTTCAAAAGTGAAATGTAACACAGCCTCTGTTTCACATAACACCAGTAACATTTGACAGCTGCTTAGGGCAACGACACTGAATTTTCGTGAATATGATTCTGCATCAGCTGGTTTCTTTGCCGGACGTCCAGATCTGCAGCCCTACTTCGTGGTTATTGGTATAGGTAGAGACATGCAAATTTCGCGTTATTTTCTGACAGCTGACTAGACTCCAAGTGACTATAGGCTCGTTCGACGTCTCCCACTGGCCGATATTGTCATGACTTACCGCGGCGAATGCTTACACAGTAGAGAGGCCAATCTCTGTAAAGACTTAACATACGTAAATGACAACATATAAATGTTTGTGGCCAATTGAATCGCAGATTATGATCTGTTATCTATAGGAAAATGAAGTTTAGTCTGCTACCAAATGATAACGCGAATTTTGCAGCGTGTTATTGTGCAAAGCCATCGCTCGTTCGACATGCGACTGAGCCAATCAGAATACGGTTACCGAGACACCGCACGCCTGTGATTTGCAGTTGGAACAACAAGACGCGAGAGAGTTAAATCATCCAGTCACTGACTACGAAGCATAACTGCATATGAGCGTTGGTTCCAAAATCTTTTCGCGAAAAATCAGGATCCCAATTTATTGGCAATAACTAGAGATGATGGCTTATTGCGGATCGACTGTTAGATTTAAACCCTCATATCTAGTTATAAGTGACAGGAAAATTACCTACCCGTTAGAATCCTGATTACTCAAGCCCCGACCATTTGTCAGCTGCTGTTCACAAGAGAAACACACAATGAACTGACTATACATAGGACAGTAAATTCTAACGTGCAGCTCATTGAACTAGCGAGTTCTTCCTATGTCCGTTCCAAAACAGACAAGTTGTTATTACCACTGCACAAAACAACATTTTGCTCCGGTATCTTCACTACCGCCACGTCTAAAATCTGGAACACTTTGAAAAGCGAACAAAGGAACATGAATTATGTCTATACATTTAAGAAGGTGATAAATAAGCACTATCTCAGCCATCCCGACGAATGAAGAATGAGGAACGCTACTCGCTGTGTGTGTAAGATATTGTGAGTGAAAACTTGTTTGTTTTGTGTGTGTGATTGTGTGTGTGTGTGTGTGTCTGTGTGTGTCTGTGTGTATGTGTGTATGTGTGTGTGAGAGAAAGCGAGAGAGAGATTCTGATTGAAAACTAGTTTGCTTTGTCTGTGTGAATCAGAGTGAAAATAGGTTTTATTTTGTGTGTGATTCAGATTGAGTACCGGTTGGTTTTGTGTGTGTATTTATCTGTGTATGTATAGGGTATTTTTATTTTAGTATGTACACATATATCATTGTTCTAACTTAACTGTTAAGTTTTTTAATTCTTATTCTTAACCATTTTATTAATACATTATTTTCGTTGTAATCATGTGTAATGGGTCCAGTGCAAGACAAGGCATCAATGCCTTAACTGCGCCTCAAAACTTAATAAATAAATAAATAGATAGTATAACATGTCCTGTCTTCGCCATTTGTTCCTGTGCAAAAAGCTGATTACAAACGAATTTCTGACAAGCTAATTGTTGTAGGCAAAAAAAAAAACTTGGGGAAAACAAGGAAGTAATCTTGTGCTAAAAAAAAAAAAAAAATGTTCTGACTACAGCAGCGTAAAACAGTTGAAGCTAAAATATACGCAGGACGGCAGAATCTTTCTTGTCACATAAATATCAACGTTTCGCTTGTTGCTTGTAAAAGAAACTGCATCTAGTCGTTACACATGACGTTTTATTTCCGTATGTCTGGGGTTTCATTTTTCTGGCGTCAATTTTTTTCCTTCTCTCTATGAGAACATTGTTTCTCGTATTTTATATCCCGAGAGCCGAGAGGTGTTGCACTGTAAAATTAAACATTTAGACCTATAGTCAATGTTATCAAATATTTTTTTTTTTCATGTAGACATAGCACCCATTGACACTACATGAAACTTTAAATTTTTTGGTGGTCACCAACTTTTTAACATTTTTAAAGAATAGTTGCTTGTTAGCGTTAATTCTTTTTCTTCTTCTGACACACACACACATATATATATACATATATTTATATTTATTTATTTATATGTGTGTGTGTGCGCGCGTCAGATGTATATATACGTACATACATTATTTCAAATTGTCAAGTAGTGTTATATATAGACACACATGACGTCCAAATAATATTTTTAAATATAGAATTCAAATAATTTGTAGTATTTTTCTGCTCCAGTAGATTTGTTTAGTAACAAATGTGAATAGCATTATCTGAAGCGTGAACACGCAGGTTAAATGGAAAGGCCCTGGTAAAATAACGCGGGACATATTTTGTAGTCAAAAATTTATCAGCGCAGCTTTTTCGATGCTAGTAAATAAACATGATGATGGATGGGATAAGCTTTGCATTCATCATTCGAAAAGTGCAGCGCAGCAGGTAAGTGGATTGTAGTGACCGTGAAACCACAGAACAATATAGTCGTTTTGCCGTCACTGCAATCTTTTAAGAACTGCTGTTAAAGTTTTTGGGCTGTTCGCAAAAAAAAAAATTAATACAGCTGTAAACTTCCTTCCCGCCTGCTCTTCACAATTACGCTGCCCACTTTTTGTTCAGTTACACAACGATAAACGTATATTCGTTAATTTTTAACGTAGTCGTCATTTTTGGAAGGAAAATAACGTGTACTTAAAACAAAATATTTACTGTAGTTTTTTACTAAAATATACAAAACGCTAGAAACCTGAATTTGTCAATAAAACATTAATTCAGTTGATTATATTTTTTACTAAAGAAGAAATCAGTTCGTCCACTTAACACTATTAAATATGCAGTATGTTACTGTCCCCAGATATCGGCTTTCTCTGATCACTTTATTTTGATTTTATAAGTTTAAGTGGGGCCGCGGTAGCCGAATGGTCAGAACACTTGCCTTCCACCAAGGCGATCGGGGTTCGAGTCCCGGCGAGGTCGGTCCCCGGTTTTTTGCATGTGGGAATCTGGCCGGACGATATCGCTGGGCGGCTGAGTTTTCTCGGGGATCTCCCGTTTCTCCTTGCTACTCTCATTCTGGTGCTTCTCCATCGTAGGGCCTCATTTCATGTCATTCTTCGGTGTACGCATATTACCTACCGGATTCCGTTCGGGATTCGAACCCAGGCCCAAGGGTAGGCCTATACTCCTGATACGATATTGTTATTTTTACAACTTTAACAGTTTTATTAGAATTTTTTTTTTCGTAAAATATTTAATTGCAGTATTCAAGTCACAGCTGCCAATTCTTTCACTTGGCCATTTTTACATCTGACCTCACTTTAGGAACGAAACCATAGATTATAATTTAATTGAAAAATACGCATGTCCTTCTAGTGCAATAAACCGTAATAAGTAAACCTTTAAATACCTTAGATTATTTGTTAACAGACAAAAAGGAATGCTTGTATACAGTAAAGAGTTGAGACTAATAAAATTAGGATGGCAGGGGGAAAGTGAAAATACATTGTCAAACGCATTCAAATACGCTCATAGTTGATACATGCGTTCACACATAAGGAAATTCAAAACAGTTGGCTTGTATTTACTGTTGATACCTGATTCCATGTTAAACGAACTCGGTCTGGTTAAAGTGATTAGTTATTATAGTGTGATTATTATTTTTAAAACTACAGAGGATCTTTTGCATGCGTTTCGAAAAAGTGGTTTGATACAACAACTCTGATGTACGTACATGTGTGTATAATACACGGAAAAGCAATAACTTTCATATACAGTATAGTTTAGGAGGACAGTTTTAGCCGATCTCCGTCAAGGGAATGTGTGAATTTAACAACTTGCCTGTTCATAAAAATATTTAATTATTTGGAAATTTTCAAAAATATCTCTGGTATTTCTGGAACTGTAAATCAATACGAGAATATGTTAACAATAACTATATATGGTAGGTAATGTAAGTAATTTATGTAAAATAGGTTGACATATTTATTCAGTTGTGTTCTATCTCATTTTTATTTGAACGATAGTAAAGGTTGTAAAAATGTATCACTGTGAATTAATGTAAGCCTTTGTGCTATTAAAAATTAATAAACAAACAAAACGTTAAGTAAGTGAATAAGACTTTTGAGAAATAGAACGTCACTTTCAAAAAATAATGGTTAAATAATGCAGTGCTGAAAATGATTTGATTTTTTTTTTTATAAACTTTCTAAATAAGGCACTGCAATTAAAACAAATGGTGCACGTACGTTACTTATGTGTTGAACTGTTGAGTGGTACAATGATAGGAGCTGGAAGAGGAATCGGCCATGGTCTTTGCTAAGGAACCATCCCAGCATTCCCCTGGAGCGATCTCGGAAACCATGGAAAACTGAAATCAGGATGGCCGGAGCCGGGGATCGAACCCGCGTCCTCCAATGCGAGACCAACGTATTACCGTTGCGCTAACTAGCTAGGTTTTTAAATAGTACATATGCATTTATCCTTGTGTACAAGTGGCATGTGACGTTTCTCAAATGACATTCAAATTTCCTCGTATCGGTTCTACTGCTGCTTCACACGTAACCGTCGGTTGCGAACGGGCCATGAAAGCGGCCGGGAATCCCAGTCGACGTTGGCTGTGACACGCTCGCGTTGCCTGCTTGTTGCTCGAGTTATGATTCACGCCATTGGAGCGTCTGTTTACCATGGCGAGGTCACGTCGAAGATTGGGGTCGCGGGGCGATGTTCGTTTCCTACACGGTACGCAAACAGCCAGTGACTTCAACGAGCGGTAAGACAGGCCCGTACAGCTGGGAGACTTGCGTGGTTTAACTCAGATGTGCAGAAATATGATAGTTCTTGGTGGCACGCCACAATAATTTTACCGGGTCTAGGAACACAGACAATTTACGGTAGGACAAGAGTGGCTTCCTATGCAAAGCTCTGCATCTGTTTGTACAATTTGCAGAACTGGTTTAAAAAAAAAAAAGAGAATTTAAGTTGCATTCGAAAGAAGAATCATTATTACAATTACACTATAAACATAACATTGAATTTGTAAGACACAAAAAATATAAATAATTTACTTTTGGGCCAAAATAAATGTGCACTATTTTACTTATGCTTTAGTAATAAAACTGCTACACACACATATATATATATATATAATATTATATTTATTTAACAAAATCTCCTCAGTGTTAAAAATATTCCCCCATTTTATTTACAATTTAAATTGGAGGCCTTCATTTTTGTAAATGTTCATATTTTTGTTAGTTGAGAGTATTTAACGACCTCTGTATATTGTACAATCAGACGCAGAGATCAACACAAGCAGCCACTCTTCCTCTACCTGAAGGAGTATGTATTCATATACCGAAAACTACTGTCTAAATTGGGCAATGATTGATTCCTAAATGACATTGGAAATTGAACGTTGAATTTTAATCGAAACTAATTAGGAAATAGAGAAAAAAAATGCACTGAAAAGTTTTCAACTAGAAGATGTATCTTACAGTAATATTTAAAAATTTTCATACAATTATAAGATAAATTTAAAATAAATTTAATTTACTCACGGAACATCTAACTCGATCATCCACAGATATGAGACAAATCATTGCGAACAAAGATGGCAATTGGTACTAACGAAATGTCTGATCTCACTCGTAGAAACTTGAATGGTCCTTAAATCTGCAAATAAATTATATATATATATATATATAAATAACATTGGTAGGCAAAACAGTACTGCTTAGTCGTTTATATTGTTGCCTGTTGGCCGGGCAGCAGGCACATTACATCATGCTGGGTGGTCAGCCCCGTGAGTCAACCAGTGGTGTCATGGGTTTCCGCAGCTATGTCGCAACTCCCGAGAGACGTCACTGGTTTTCCCCGATGACGCCAGTGCGAGTACGTGACTCTCAACTACTACGACCGTGGTAATGTCTATTTTTAGACTCTAGGTCACTGTA
>PNEQ01006100.1:0-12534 GCA_003012365.1 Medauroidea extradentata
AGGGGGGGGGGGGGGGGGGCAAAATAAGCCGCTATCGAATTTACGAAGGTAGCGATTTTACGAATGCGATGAGAGGAACCGTGAGTATTCGTAAAATCGGGGGTCTAGTGTACGTCTCATTCGAGGCCATAATTAAACTTATGCAGATATATTAATTTTTCAACAATAAGTAGTTAGTTGAACATGTTCGCACTCATTCTACAAATTTTTTCAAATAGGAAAACAGGTGGAAAGTTTCACTGCTACTTTACCAAAACAGATTAGAAAATAGTTCAGTCTGTAAAAAACATTAACAGTAAATGGTTTCCTGTATAACATCTCAATTTTTCACAATACTATAATAATTTACTATACATATTAATTTCACTATCAAAATTCTACAGCAAGAATCTTCTAAAAAACTTCGGAAAAGTATGTAGACGTAAGTTTGAATTATTACAGGATTTTACAGGATTTTTTTAATGCTAATTACAGGATTTTGGAAATGAACTTGGTGGCATCCCTGTTTTAGAATAAAAGTGCACACTATACACAAGTAAATACGGTAAATTTTCAATTGCTCTATCTTGCTCAAAACAGTGTAAAACATGTTCAATACAATAAGTTACAAAAAGCTGATTTTGCAATAAATCTGACAAACAATCATGATGTTGCAATATTTACCTCTCTGCACAGGTTGGCAAGATCTGCACCAGAATATAGTTCTGTACAGCTGGCAATGTGGGGAAGATCAACGTCATCTGCCAGGGGCATATTCTTAGTACACACTCCGAGAACATCTAGCCTTGACTGTGTGTCTGGAGGAGGGACGTAGATAAGTCTGTCAAATCTGCCGGGACGCAGGAGAGCGTCGTCCAACATATCTGGTCGGTTTGTGGCAGCCATCACTATTACTTTGTTACTAGATGTCTCATTCACCTGTGCCAAAAAATTGCCAGAAGGTGTGAGAAGGTGAGTGCAATGAAATATGACATAATGTAATCTATGATCAAATTATTAACTGATTCAAGTTGTTACTCTAAATCATCTTAAATTTTTTTAACAAATTCTGTAGATTCTGACATTTACAGTAATGGCTTGTAACATCATAGACATCCTTAGGGGATGTTATTTTTAATTACACACACATTTATTTTAATCACTTGTTTCTTTCTATGCACTATGTCATGTACTTCTGGAGCTACTACAAACTCAGATTACATGACCACGTCTAGACATCAAAATACATATTTGTTGTTTTTAAGTGAATCTTTTTATAAACATACGATTGGGACTGACAAACATTTTTCAATACATCCTAGTGTTCAATGGCTTGTTCTATACATTAGTGATGTTTTGTTAAAATAAGGATACATTAATTACAGGATGGTACATCAATGTTAACAATTGATACGTGTAACTGCATGTCTTGCACTAAATATAAATCTGTAACACTTAAAATATCATTTGGCTTGAAGTAAATGTGAAAAGAAAAATGTTATGTAATTTTTATTTTTAATTTTTGCCAATGTTCTGTTACAATGACCAGCACCACATTTAATCTTCTGAAAAATTCTTTAATTTTTATCAAAATGTTTGGAAAGGTAATTTTACACACGAGTAGTAAGATTATTTAGGGGGAGTCTTACCTGGCAATTAGTTCTCTGTACTTCCAGCTTGATTCCAACTCCATCCATCTCTGTTAAAAGTGCAGACAAGACCTGAAGTTGGACACCTTTTTCCCTATTGCCACGACTGCCAACAAGTGCATCTAGGGAAATATCATTACAGGGTATGTAAGTTCATGATAACTTCTGTTAGGCCCCAATAAAAATGTTCTGCCCCAATAAAAATCTTCTGCTTCAATTGCAACATTAAAATTATAAATCTTGATAAACTCGCATATTACTGTATGTACAAAACTTTCTGGAAAAACAGGCATCAGTGATTGTAAGGGTACAAAAGAATTACGCAGTTGAATCCTGTTGCTACGAGAGTTCATAATAGCACAAAAAATTTTCGTAATTAAGAGTTGTCGTAAGAACCAAATGATTACATTAACAAGCAATTTTTTAGTTTGTTGACATGATTACATGGGATGGGAATAGTAACGGTACAGTTTACCTTGGTTAGTGTATCTCTGCTATTGTAAAACAAACTGCCAAAAATGAGAAGGCATGTGATAATTAGGTGTAGTATTCAATAATTTATTTATTACATCATCTCCATTAGTTTTTTATGTTATCATTTTCACTTGCTACAACACAGTGAAACATAAGGTAAACAAAACAAAAATGGTCATCTTGCAAGGTGGCAACTAAAACGAACAGCACTGCTACCTCACTTGTGATTGGTGAAATGAACAACGCTCAACCGATAAGATGTCATGATCGAACAAACAAGAAAGGGGGCGACTGTTCCATGTTACCCATACTGGCAACGTTTTGTGAAGTATTCAAAGCAAAAAAAATTACGATTGTAAATTCCTACATAAATTTTGCCAAAATAAAAACCTATCGTTAAGAAATCGAAACACGTAGGTAAGTATAAAAAACCACACAAGATGTTTATGAACTTACTCGGGTTACACTGTGTAGTGTAAATCTTCAAATCCAGGCATTCAAAAAATTATCCAAGTAAAGTTTGTCTAAGTGAATTGCCTTGGTCAGACAAACCAAACGTGTTCAAGAAACAACTCTACCAGGTTAAATTTTGTGAACTTAACTTCTTACAGTATAACGTACACAGTGAAAAAATGATACACAGTAGAACCCTGATTTAATGAAATACCACGAGACCCGAAAATGTTTCCTCTAAATCGATGTTTCGTTAAATCAGACTTCACCCCTCCCCCCGCAAAAAAGCTAAATCCTCGGGCATGTTTCGTCGGAATTTAAGGCAATTTTTAAAAAGTATATTGGCTCAAAACAATAACAAAGCGCATTTACCGTCAATAGGTAAACCACAACCGCGAAAAGAAAAAAAATATTGGCGAAAAAACTTTAAATACTGTATTTACTCGCGTAATCGCCGCATATTTTTGACCAAATTTTAGGCCCAAAAAATGGGGGTGCTGCCATTATGAGGGATTTTCAAAAAAAATTACCTTCTAAATTTTTTATGGTGTAGAATATAACAAATGTACTTTTTTTTCTATATTTACTTGTCCATAGCGTGACCATTTCTCCAAAAATAAAGAAAAAGATTTTGTCTGTGTATAGTACAGTAAACATGGAAAAATTAAGAGACTATAAAATCTTGTTAATCCATTCATGTGCGTCACTCAATTAAAGTCGTTCAAAATTATCCCGCGTAAGACGTTTACATTTTACGGTCCATTACATGTACGCTATTATTTCCCGTGAAGTAGTTTATAAACAAATTCGATTCACGCTTAAAACGTCACAACTCTCCAGACGCCGTTATGTTTATCAACAGAGCATCATCAACCAGCGAGCGCGACTCATCATGTCAACAGCGCATCAACAAGCGAGCGTGACTCATCGTGTCTGGTACCTAGATGCTCGGTTCTGCCGCCACGTCTTATAGGCACGAAAAACGAAGAATCTAGTCGTGCGTGCCGGCGCGCCGCGCTTCCGATCGACGAACGTTTGCAACGGTCGCATTTTGGAGATCACATTTTTTGCCACTCTGGCTAGGATGTTTTCTTACCGAAATCCATAGCAAAACTTGATCCCTTGGTAAACTTCTTAACAGAGTTTTACTGTACTGTGTCCCGTGTTGAAAAATATGGGGTGCGACCATTATTCAGAGTTTTTAAAATACTGCTCTAGGCCTTTCAAAATAATGGTGCGGCCATTATGCGAGTAAATACGGTACTTTCAGTGCAATGCTCTGCAAGCGTGCGCATGGTGAGCCCTTGCGTGCCACCAACACGTGACAAGTGATGACTAACACCATCCGTGCCGTCAATCTTTTCATCTCTCTTCTGCCCACTCCACCAACAAAATTAAAGAAATTCCCATAAAAAATAGTAAAAAAATTTTTTTTAATGAAAACTGAATAAAAGATTGCAAGACAACAGTAAAATAATAATTAAATATGCGCGGCGGCAGCCATTGTAGCTTGTATGCAGCCACGCTCGTAAAGCAAACTCTTGCTCGCTAAAAATACTTTGCATTCGAGCATTTTTTTAGCATCGGAGAAACAAATTATTTATGTTTACGGTAGTAAATTTGTTGTAAAAAGTCTGCAGAAATAATGTTTCGTATTTTTTTTATAAACTTGTTTGTTTTATCACGGGACGCGAGTGTAAATAATCACGCTGCACACCACTGCATTCTATCGGTAATAAAATTAATCAAGAGAGCATGCTGCACTGCAGCACATTCTGATGGAGACGCGAAGCACTATCTGTGAATTCGTTCTTGCGCTGTCCACCGCCGCACTGTGGAGACTGGGTACCTAGTTGCTCGTTCACTCGCCAGCCGCCAGGATGAGGATCTAGGTGTGCACTTGTTATGAAACACAGCGGCCAAAGTTTTCAACGAATTTTAAAGCATTTTTTTTTTTCTCGACGGATGGTTTTAGCTTTTCTACTGATAAAATAAGTTAATACTGCGGTCGGTGCTAGTATTTTTAAAGGACTTAAATTACAATTAATATTCCATTTTATCAAAGGGAGTTAGTTATTTAATACATTTTTTGTTATTTTTTGAAGGTTCCTGAAAATCCTTTTGTTAAATCGCTGTCTTCGTTATTCCTGAGTTCGTTAAATCGGGGCTCTACTGTAGTAAGTTTGAAACTGATTCTGCAGTGTCGTTCATTATCATTATAAAAACAAGATGCATGCAAGTGATGCTGTGCACTCAATGGGCCTCTCTCCATAACAATTGAGGCCGAGCAAGTCATGACAGCGTTGCCAGGTACAACTGTATTTCCACCGTTGCCGTATCATATACTGTGCACAATATGCCAGTAAATAGTGATTCTCAAGTGCACTTGTATTATTATATTTACTTATAATTTTAAAAAATTGTGCGGTACATTGATGCTTGTAAATCTCTTGTATCTACTTAAGTGCTTATGAAGACACCACTGGTACTTACCAAACACTTGTATAATAAACTGCATATACCGTATTTGTCGGTATATAGGACGACCCCGCATATAAGACGAGTCATGGTTTTGAAGGTACAAAATCTTGAAAAAAGTAAATTACAAATTTTGAATTTCCCGACAGAAAAATATTTTTTTCCTTTGCCAGAAACATTAAAAATTTTAGTTTAAATATTTTCAATGCATTTATTACCGGCATATAAACATCATCGTAGACACACAAACTAATAACATTGGCTGCTAATGCTCTCAGCGCGCCTAAGAGCCAAGGAAATGCACGGTGGCGGCCGGCGATATCTCCATTTGCCAGCAGGTGTGCGCGACTTGGCAATGTCGGCCTGAGGCACGCCGCGCACAGCACGGCAACGCCGGGCAACAACAGCTGTTTGCAAGGTCATCGCATTCCTGTGCGCTGTTGTCCGCCAGCCTAGCACTAGACGGTAGACACGTGAATGTGTGATACGGTACCTAGATCCTCGTTTTTTCCGCCCTAGAGTTGTAGGCTGGCGAGACAAAGTATCTCGGCAAGCTCTCGCATCAATCGCCGCTTCGCTGCGAGGATGTGTCCTTTATTATAAATTACGCTCATCAAAATTTTGTACAGTAAATTTTATTAAAATAAACGGGGCACTCGTCTTCATTTGTGACGAAAAACGCAATTCCTTTAAACATCATACAACTCCACAGCTTGCAGCTTAGCTTTCAAAGATTTTTGGCTACCAAAAATTTTTGCACCCTCATATAAGACGAGTAGCAATTTTTGAGGGCCAAAAATATGTAAAAATTGTCATCTTATATGCCGGCAAATACGGTACAAACTGACGGTGCACTACAAAACACTCGTAATTACGAATGTCTTGTAACATCCCATACTCGTGTTAACGGGATTCGACTGTACAATAAACACAATATATGTAGCAGAAATTGTTTTTATGTTGCTGTAAATTAATTTTGTAAATATGGATGCTTGCAAAAAAAAACTCTTTAAAAAATGTTTATAAAATTATTTTACGTTTTTTACCTCCAACATACATTTTATCATCACAATGGTTTTCCCTGCAAACATGATATTACATTTCTTTATTAAAAAGTTAATCTAAGTGTTAGCTAATCTCATTCCGAAGGTAAAGAAAACCGACCTTGTATTAACGAGATTCCACTGTATATGCAAGTAGACAGGATATATACATTTTTGGCAGTAACTATTTTCCTACAACAAATTTTTACTGAAATACATATTTATATTTTGTATAGTAATGTTTTCATACATTAGCTATACCTATTTCATCTATGAACAATATAGTTGGAGCTCCATGACGGGCACGACTGAAGAGTTCAACGATGTTCCGCTCTGCCTCTCCTACAAATGGAGAGTACAACTCTGCGGCAGATACAGACAGAAATGTTGCGTTGACATCAGTGGCCAGTGCTCGCACCACAGTTGTCTTCGCACAGCCTGGTGGGCCATACAACAACACACCTGTGCAGAAACATATCCACAGCTAGAACAAACATTAAAGAAATATACAGCACTAGTAAAAACATACGTACACAACCAACATTAAGTAATAGAGGTCAAGGCAGAACCAATAATTCTAACAGAAAACTGGAAGAGAATCAATCAGTTATACCACGCAGTTAGGAACATCCCAACAGTCGACAGGATTACTTTTGGAAAACCAATGTAAACTTAAAACAGGTTGATCAGACCAGGAATCCAAATTGTTTTCATTCTCTCCTAGGGAGAGAAATAAATTAACACAATTTTACTAAAACTGTACAGTGTTTACAGCCATCTTTCTAAGAGAAACCTATTAAAATTTGGCCTACGTAAATGAGGTACACAATAACTGTCACCAGTACATGACTCAAAATAATTCAAAATTAGTGATAATTTGTAAGAAAAATCGTTACCTCTTGCACCACTTTGGTAAAACTTACCTTTTGGATGAGGAATTCCCAGCCTGGCAAATGCTTCAGGATGCATCAGTGGCCACTTGACTGCTGTCTGTAATGTTTTCTTGATGTCGGTTATACCTCCAATGTCTGACAATGTCACAGGCTGGGTGGTCACAACTCCAAGGCCACTCCTCAAAGATGAAGGTCTGATGTTAGAAACTGCAGCCTGGAAGCTCTGAACCCACTGTTCTAGCTGGAACTCTGAATTATCAGCCTGTGTATCAATGCCACGTCATTATAGTACATGCACCAAATATGTGTTGTTTCAGTGTATATTAATGTTCACTCAAATGCAGCATTATACATCTTCACAGCCTCTCCTGAAATACAATGACTATGCAGAAGTATTTATATTTTAATAAAATGCATTTTCATAAACTCTGGACTGCAAGATGAAAGTGTACTTTGCTTAGTGATGATAACCACTATGTTTTATAACTTTAATTTCCAGACCTAATTTTGTCAAAGTATTTGTCAATTTTTTAATATAATTTATGTTACTGTTGTTTAGAGAACCACAAATTGATTAGAAACCTTTCATTTATACAACTGTTATATGTATTACATAAGTCAATATAGAATATAGTGTTACATTTATAAATGCTTACTGTGACATTCCCGAAAAAAGTTTTAGACAATCCATCTTATCATTAGCACAAATGTTAAAACCAGTTGTGTTTTGGGTGCTCTAAAATTACAAGAAATTTTGTCTCATATTCAAATACATATGGAAATTGACACAGTCATCACTAGTTTACTTCGTACTGTCAGGCAGTCCATCCACCGACTTAGGCCTTAGGGCCGTATCTATAAACGGCTTTTGAATGACGACCAACTGCTCACCAATGCTTTCTCTATGGGGATAGCACTTTGCTGTCATTCGAAAGCCGTTTATAGATACGGCCCTTATTTCCTTCATTACTATCATCACTGTGTTTATTTTCCTTTGTGTATTTTACTTAAATTGTTAATCATTTTAGTACTTTATCTTCAGCTATTGTTGACAAAAAGTAGAAGGGTGATGTTTGGTCTTTGCACGTGTCAGTTTTTAATTATTCAATTTTATATTTAATTTGTTTTTTTTTTTGTTTTCCTTAATTTCGTTAAATATCAGTACGTATTTGCAGCAGTTTAAATAATTAAAACAGTAATTATATTTGACTTCAGTTGGTTTGTTTTGTTTTCCTTAATTTGGTTAAATATCAATAAGTATTTGCAGCAGTTTAGATAATTTAAATAGTAATTATATTTGACTTCAGGCTGGGTGTATAGTTGACCAGTATCGATGTAGCGGACAGTTGTGCTTAACCCAGTTTCTGGAAGAGCTAAATTTAAATTGTAACAGTATTTATTACTTTTACTTTTCACTGGTGCGCAAGTTGAGTGTGTCACAGAGACAGTGATATGTTTTGCATGGGTCAATCAAAAGACATGCCATATAAGATATTAAATTTTGTTTTGTAATTTAAAGTGTTATTGGGTTTCGGAAAGAAATATTTTTATTTGAGAGGTGGTTTGTGAGTATAAGGTCTGTATTTATTCATTAGATTTTACTTAATTTTAGTTTTTGGTAACATACTTTATTTCCTTAGTTCATTAGATGGCTGCCAGGGGCGCAGCACAGAGAGAGCTAGCTTGGCTTGGCGTAGTCTGCCATTGCGGACGCTAACTCATGCAGGTGCAACTGTTGTGGCAAGATGGAGGTGAGCATGCCTTTAAGTTCGGGTGCGCGAGAATTTTGGGGACTAATCGAATATTTATCGTTTAAAAATATTTTATTAGTGCCCGAGGACAGGCTATGTTTCAGTGTTCATGATCTTGCTTTAAGTTTCTGGCATAATGCGGGCTTGATAATTTTTTTGTGAATTGAACTGGTTCACTCCTGGGAGTGCTCCTGCAAAATTTTACTTCAGCATTAGTTAATGCATTTTGGTTTGTCCGGGACGTTTCTCCCATTTCTGGAATTCGTAGTATCAACAATATAACTCTCTACTAAATTAATTAAATTTGTTCAGCCAGACTACAAACTTTTAGTCCGTGGAAGCAGGTGGAATACTCAATACCTTAACATTCTGTGTGGGAAGACTGACCCACTACATTTTATCGGTGCCATGACCCTGATTGTCGACCAGTTATATTTTATTGATGCAGTGACCTGGATCCTAAAGTAATTCCAGTACTTCGTGGATGTGTAATGGGAGATTTGTGACCCATTACAGTACACAGGTCAAACTTTTATCAGTGGAAACAAGAAGTTGTATTATATCATTCTAAAATTTCAACTGATTAATAAAATGTTCTGTTTCTTTATTAATCAGCCTGTTTTCTAGTAAGCAGAAATTTAAGGTGAACCACTCCTTAGGAGTTACGTATGTTGCACACAGTTTAAATTTCTTTTTTTCAGTGACAAGAGGGTGTTGTTTACCTATACGTCTGGTGCATTAGTATTTCTATTTTAAGACATCTATTGCTGACCCTGCAGCATGTTTCTCTGACCCTGGTACAAGTATTGAAGGCCCTGTAACAAGTTTAAAACCTCTGACGGTTGGTTTGTAATACAAAATGACGTACCAGTTTGTATTTTTATTGAGTAGTAGTGATGTTACCGATGCATCGGTAAGGGATCAGAACTGGTCGATTTCTGGTCAATTGCCGGTTTTTAAACAATCAGAAAATGTCCGATTTATTCCGATTCTGATTTTAATAATACTAATTTTTCATACTTACGGCCAAACTTGATTAATTTCTACCAAAAGACGGTAGGAATTGTTTCGTGCTTGCTTTTGTGTACGTCACACACACGGATACAAAACATATTACTACAACATGTATTTTTACCTAAAATTTTTGTGATGTGAGATTTTTGTAAAAAAATATTTTTGAGATGTAATTTTTAGTGTTCACGAATCACAATTCACATACGTCATACACAACTACTGTATCTTCACTATCACGAGTATCATGACTGAGAAATTAACTTCCACTGGCATATTATGCCGGGCTAATAGTTTGAAGTTGGTGTTTTCGTTTCCATAAAGTCCTCTGTTTCCTTTTCTCCAGCCACCTGTAGTGCAGTATGGTAGTTAGCCACTTTGAAACATTGAAATTCAAAGTTGACATCAATGTCGTACAAGAGTTTCTTCAACCCATTTTCAAGGTTGTGGATTTCACTGCCTTCCAAGCTGCAGTAAAGGTTAAAATGGCAGATTTTAGATTGTACAGTAGTTGCATAGGTTCTGCAGTGTGTGTTCACCTCGCTTATCCAGGCCTAGGAGCGGGTCTCTTTTTTTCGGACTAGTCTCTTAAAGTCTCTTTTTTCTGAATAAGTCTCTTTTCTCACTTTTTTTAAACATTTTGTCTTTCTTAAGTATGTTTCCTTCGTGTTCTGGCAATGAAATAATTTGTTCACGGGAGGAAAATGAATGTACACAAATAAACCAAAAAGTTATGCTGATATGAAGATTCACTGTATATGCACCTTAAAATTTACCATTATGGCACGTTATTGTTTTTTAAAAACCAAAGATTACTATAGTAAATATGGTGACGTAAAAGACGGCTAAAGCGCTCTGCCGCCAGCGTGATAAAAAAATTACAGCGCTTGTAACGATTGATAGCGCAACAGCGATTCTCAAGTAGCCATCTTAGATTTACATGCTGTTTACAGTACCGTGAATGCTGGCATTGCACACTATTAGTCTTGGACTCAATGTTTACTCTGTGTCTTCTTTGCACACAAACTTAAGTATCCTTTCATCATCATCTACAACTCTGAAATCTGAAAATATTTTCATCAGTCATTTAATGATGTCATAATAGCAGGAAAATAAACATTTTCATGATGTGTTTACAGTTGTGTTTTGTGTAACTAAATATTTACCATTGTTAAAGTAACAAAGACTAAAGTTACCTAGCCTTTTCTCATGCCGCATATGAACAGTAAACAAGCAATTTGGCGCTGTAGTTTGCTTCTTGGTGTGTCAGCTGATATGCAGAACAACGTAGGTTGTTGTGCAAAGATAATTTTATGTGGAGAGAAATATGTTAATGTACAATTTATGCTGTGCCATCTTTCATGTTTTGTTCAATTTTGTGATAGTAAATAATGTTTAGCATCATTGTGTTAGTCAACATGCAACACATGCGACGCCTCAGTTAAAAGATTTGAAGAACATGCAAACCAAGAAGTATCTTCAACAAACATTTTGGAGCTATGTGTCAAGTTAGAATTCGAACTTTTGTCTGTCGATAGTTTATTCTCTAGTGAAAGGAAAGTCATGGGAAGGTGCAAGTTCAGAACTGAATGGTTGTTAAAAAAGGAGAGATGTGAATATTTAATAGGTATCAGCATGGGCATCAAGACACAGTGAGACTTAAGTGTGTTGTATAGGTGATTCGGGATAAAGTGAGCACTCGAAAAAGCCCTGATTAATTTCTATTTTTGGCCATTTTATATCTTTCCGCCGCATGTTGTACCATCACCATCCCTACCATATGGGCTAACCTCACTAAAGGTGATGGTAAATAACAAGTACACAGGAACAAGAACATGGGTTGCGACTCCCTAATATTCGCAAGGACGCTTAGCCACGGGTAAAACATCAATGCAAACAAGTCTAGAAACTCATCATAAGCTAAGTATAGTAATACCAGTTAAATAGTAATACAGTAGAGTCCCGATTTAACGAACTCGGGAATAACGAAAACAGTGATTTAACGAAAGGATTTTCAAGAACCTACAAAATATAACAAAAAAAATTTATTAAATAACCAAGTGACTTTGTAAAAATGGAATATTAATTGTAATTTAAGTCCTTTAAAAATACTAACACCGACCGCAGTATATTCTAATTTCTCAGTATAAAAGCTTACACCATCCATCGAGAAACAAAAAAAAATTTGTTAAAAACTTTGGCCGCAGGAATGATTTTGAGATACGCACGCGCGGGCGTGGCAGAGTGAGCGCCGCTGTGCTGCATAACAAACGCGCGCCTAGATCCTCATCCTGGCGGCTGGGCAGCTAGCGAGTGAACGAGCATCTATGTACACAGTCTCCACAGCGTGGTGGTGGACAGCGCAAGAACCAATTCATAGAAAGTGCTTCGCATCTCCGTTAGAATACGCTGCACGGCAGCGTGCTCTCTTGAATTATTCTATTTATTACCGATAGAATGCAGTGGTGTGCAGCATGATTATTCACACTCGTGTCCCGTGATAAAACAAGAGAGTTTATAAAAAATATGTAATGTTATTTATGCAGGCTTTTTACAACGAATTTATTACCGTAAACATAAATAATTTTTTTCTCTGATGCTAAAAAACGCTTGAGTGCAAACAGGGTTCCCACAGAAATATTAAAATGAATTCCCCTGACTTTTCCCTGACTTTCACTGACCAATCATTAAAAATTTCCCTGACCATAATTAATATGATCATAATAACACGCTTATACAATGAACTTTTCTTTGCAGCCTCCACTATCCTCATAGCTGCCCATCACTCTCCTTTTAAGCAAAT